>JANHGC010001634.1:0-13642 GCA_027560395.1 Boaedon fuliginosus
AGATAGGAGGAGAACCACCGTAAAACAGTGCCTCCCACTCCCAACCCCCTGAGTCAACTCAGAAGGATACCATGATCGATGGTATCGAAAGCCTCTGAGAGGTCAAGAAGCACCAGGATCGAGGAAGACCCTCCATCCCGGGCCCGCCAGAGATCATCCACTAATGCGATCAAAGCCGTCTCGGGGCTGTACCCAGGCCTGAAACCCGACTGCAAGGAATCCAGATAATCAGCTTCATCCAAGGCCCAAAGGAGCTGCGACACCACCACCTTCTCAACAACCTTCTCCAGAAAGGAAAGGTTGGAGACGGGACGAAAGTTGTTTAAAATGGCTGGGTCCAGCGAAGGCTTCTTGAGGAGGGGCGAACCACAGCCTCCTTCAAGGCATGCGGAAAGCACCCCTCTCTCAAAGAAGCATTAATAATCCCCTGGAACCAGCTACATGTCGTCTCCCGGCCTGCCGCAACAAGCCAGGAGGGACATCGGTCCAGTAAACAGGTGGTGGCATTCACCGCTCCCAGGGCCTTGTCCACATCATCAGGGCCAACTGGGGCAAACTCCTCCCAAATAACCAGACTAAGACCTGCCTCTACCACCTCAGTGGATTCCACCCAGCCAGAGTCCAAGTCCGACCAAATCTGAGAGACTTTGTCTGCAAGAAACTGGACAACTGCCTCGGCCCTTCCCTGCAAGTGTTCCTCCACCTCCTCAGGTCTTAAGAGGGAGTGTGTCACCCTAAACAGGGCGGCCAGGTGACAGTCATCAGATGTGATAAGCGCAGCACAATAAGATCATTGTGCCACTCTTAGCGCCACTAGATAGGTGTCAATATGACTTCCTAACAGTGTCTCATCAGATTCAGCACGACTTTTCCTCCAGCAGCATTTTAGGCATCTCTTCCATCGTTTTATCCCCCGGAGTTCCTCAGTAAACCAAGGAGACTTCCGAGGTCCACGGACAGTGAGAGTCCGCAAAGGCGCAACCCGATCTATGGCCCCGATGGCCGCACTATTTCAGGCTTCCACCAGGGCCTCAGTCGAGTTGTGGGTCAGGGAATCAGGAATTTCCCCAAGCTCCCTCTGAAATCCAATTAGGTCCATTAGGCGCCTAGGGCGGAACCACCTAATGGGTCCCGCCTCCTTGCAGGGTGGGGCGGACATCAGGAAATCCAATTGGATAAGGGAGTGATCTGACCATGACAAGGGTTATACAACTATATCCCCCAAAACCAGATCATGGTGCCAATGCTCTGAGATAAAAGCTAGATCGAGTGTGTGTCCATGGTTGCTATGGAGGGCATGAACTCCTGTGCCATATATCTGAGGAGTCGCCCAAGGATGGCAGTTTGAAGTCCCCAAGCACCATCAGCCTGGGGAACTCAAGCACAAACCCGGCAACCCCCTTGAGCAGCACAGGCAGAGCTGTTGTGACGCAGCTGGGAGGCAGGTACACCAGCAATAGACTCAACTGGACCCCTTCTGTTCTTGGATAGGTGTCTGTCTATCCAGTTGATTGCACCCCTGATGCCTAATGGACCTGAGAATGCATCCTTTTCTATCCCTGGCCTAAGTGTTCCTGAGGATCTGGAGTATGCCTGATGGGTATGGACCAAGATTAGCGGACCAAGAAGTTTGCATTCATCCAACCATTAATTTTTTTACCTTCATTTCAATGTAAAATTTAAAAAAATCAATTTCCAGATTCCCTGTGGGTGAACGGAAATACTTCCTTAATTGAAAAAAACTTTTGCCCACTTACACTCAAACCCAGTATAAGTATGTCTTGTTATTACATTTTTTCTACTTTGTCTCTGTGATATTGCCTTTATCTCATCTTCAATCTTCTATCTCATCTTCAAACCTTAGGTCACCCTTAGCCATTCTACAGTAATATCTTTCCCTTTAAGACCAATTGCAAAGTGTGTAAAATCTGATGTGTTCTACCACCCTTTTGCTTGTGGCAAGGTCAGGTGACCCATAGTGGGTGGGTTCATTTCAAGCCAATGGAGGCACATACCTCCCTTCTCATCTGTGGCCACCACGACTCCCTATGTACATTTCCTAGCTGTCTCATTTTGGGGGGCCTTGACTGCCCTGAAAGCAACCCCCCCTCCATTTCTCTTCCTTGCTTTGCATTTCTCTTGCTTTGGCCTCTCCTGGTAGCTTCTGAATAAAATTGGCATAGAAAGTCTCCCAGTGATTTCCAATCTCCAGCTCTACTTATTTTTATGCCAGAGAGACTGAGCTAGGAAGGCAACTGACTGCAGCATCCTTGGAAGTACAATTCTTTCAAGGGAATCCTATTGAGTATCTTAACTTACTAGTACTAATTGACCCAGACAACCAAACTCCAGGGGATTAAATTTAACCTAAGAGTCACCCAGTTATGCACAGGGTTAAGCTGACTCCACCGAATTGACAGAACACTTAAACCTAATCATTGATTACAGATATCTAGTGTGGGGGGAGGGGATGATTACATTTCTCCTTTTTCACCCTCCATCACATTGACACAAGCAATGCATGCATCTGTATGTGTATCGCCACTATTGGTCAACAAGATTGTCCCTGTGAGTCACCACCGTTTCTCAAAGCACTTTGTACATTTTGGAGAAAGCTTCCCACAGAGCAGGAGGCAAGAGATGCTCATTCCTGTTTGCTTGGTTTATTGATACCTCAGAATGAAAATTGCTCAGATCTCTACTAGAAATTTAGTCTCCACACAGTGAGGTCCAATTGGAAGGGAAAATTAAAACAGTGGATGACAGCGGAATCGCTGGATCCTCATTTATCTACCACTGTTGTCCCTGCAATGGAAGCATCTTAAAATAACAGAGAAATGATGGAGAAAGTTATAGATGGAACACGGAGGTATGGCAAGGATTAAATACCACTTTATTTGCTACTTTTCCACTCAGATATTAACACTGTAATCTCCTTGTTGAGTATACGTATGCATGGACCCATAACCAGAAGCTTCGGCAGATGCTCAGGAATTATTTGCAGACTACTCCCACCCTAATTTGTCCCTGTCAATCAAGTTGGAAAAGGATGAGCAGGTATTAAATATGGCACATTTGAATGTTGTCTTAATAGCAATTTATTACTGAAGAAATATTTTTTGCCCGTGCTTCCAAATCAAAGCCTTCATTTAAACCAGAGGATAGAATTGGATATCACAAAAGAGAAGGTACTGCTGGTACTCCATGTTCCTTCCTTTTCTCTTTCTTGCCATATCTTTCTCCTTCTGCTACTACTGCCTGTGGTGAGATAGTAATAGTCATCTCATATCATACATAGCAAACATCCCCAGAAAAAGTGGCATAGAACAGAAACTTCAGGTTTCTTGCAATATTTAGTTGGCCTTTTCTATAATCATGACTCTATCGTCAATCTGTCTGCAGTTTTTCAGCAGTTTTAGGCTTCCTTTTCATTCTGTTTCTTTCTCCCCACTTTTCTCTCACTTTTTAAAAGATCCTCTGTTTTGTTTCTGCTACATGTCTGTTTCTGAATCTTTTCCTCACCTGTTCCTAGCCTTGATACGTAGCAGTGGTGGAATTCAATTTTTTTTACTACTGATTCTGGGGGTGTGGCTTGGTGGGCATGGCTATGCGGTCATGTAACTGGGTGGGTCACCACCCGTCACACCCGTTTTTTGCCTAGAAAGCTACCCTGAAGCCTCCTGGCAGCCAAATAGGGGCATGCCCCCCCGTGCCCCATTTTTGGCCTAGAAATCCTCCCTGAAGCATCTTAGCAGCGCATAGAGACTCCTGGAGGGGCAGGGCAGAGATGGTATTTGCTGGTTCTCTGAACCAATCAAAATTATCACTACTGGTTCTCCCAACCTGTCAGAACTGGCTGAATACCACCTCTGGTACATACCCTTCCAATATTACCTTCCCACATCCTTACAATGATCTTTTCATTTTGTTCGAAATAAGATACAGTAAGATAGAGTTGAATCATCCTTTGCTAAATGAAGTTTACGTAATATTCATATTATAGCCTGACAAGAGCGGCAAGGTGTGTAAAAACTGCTATACTTCACCACCATTATGTTAGAGCTGAAGTCAGATAATCAGGAGTAGGTGGGACTGGAGCAGCTCTTATTGGCCATGTCAGACTGATGCAACAACAGTTAATGTTTGAGGAAAATGCTATTTGTAATATTGTGTGACCTAAAGATTGTGTAACCAAATCCCAACATTGTATTTGCAAAATTTCACCCCAATCGGCCTATATTTCTATTCTAGTAAGCCTCTGTTTCAGCACATTCTATGCTTGTTCATAACTCATTTCATCAACAACTGGAGAGACTGTCCTCTCTAATACATTTTTCTTTTATCTTCAGACTATACACAGGGCCAGGTGTAAGCTTATTATGAAAAAACTTGAAGGAAACTTAAATACATTTCTTCCCTTGGGTTTTGAACTGTTGTCTTTCATCTTTTCATATTGTGAGCCACCCAGGGCATTTGGAGTTGGGTAGTGGCCCAAACTGAATTAATTAATTAATTAATGACATTCATCCAAACTAAAGATTTACCTATTATTAGGCCTACTTCTTAGGAATTAGGAATACCATATCAGTTGAAATGCTTTCAATCCATGCTGAATGGTTTCAAGTAAAGGAATTTCTATTTCCAAAACTTCACTTCACTCCATACGTGAGAAAAATATTTATTTTTATCATAGTATATGCTATAGTAATAATATATATAATTCTATGACTAAAAATGTATTCCATTTCATTTATAATAGATTAGCTTGCGAGCCCAGAAAACAAGTGGTCAGAGAGAGGCTCTTGGTAAGAATATAGTTTGTAAACAATGTGTGGTAGTTTTTATTTTTTAAGTAGGAGTAGGGCATGTTGAACACTAAACTAGCCAATTTGGAAACACCTTTATTGTCCTTTTCTTGTCTTTGTTCTTTTCGGTATTGAAGAATAACCTTTTTGTGAAGATGTACATATGCGCTTGGAAAAACATTAGACATAAAGATTGGACACAGAATTCAAGGATTTTTGTTGTTTTCAAAAATTATCTTCATTCTGGAAAAGGGAGATGAAAAAAATCAAGGAAAGACAATGAATCAAGGAAAGTTTTTTTTAAATGAAAACAGTCTTATATTTTCAAATGTTAAAATGTTGTTTCTGAAATGGAAAGAATGAACTAACCTTAATTAAATCTTCGTCCGGCTGAAGTATACCTCCAGGGAGACCCCTCCCTGAGCAGCCTGATCAGGTCAACTTTATCAATACAACTGATTGTATATTAATTCATAGACAGTGGCTTTCCCAGCTAATAGGTTAAATAAACTAAGATCAAAACATTTTTAAAGAACAGTTTTCCTGTTTCTTCTAATCTCTAGTGTCATTATCTTTCAGACATGTCTCTTTGTTTTGGTGGGCTAAAATGATGAACTTGAAGACCATTGTCCCTATCTTCCCGGTCCAGAAAAGATTAGTATAATCTAGTGGTACACAGAGAAACTTGGATTTGTGGCTTAAAGTACTGCAAATACTAGAAATTCTTCTTTCTGTTATTCCTTCTGATTCTTAACTTCAATGCACAGTGACCTGAAGTCTATTGGGAGGAGATTTGGGTCTACTATGCCATGAAGCTCAAACACGGACAGATTGCCACATTAAATGGATGAGGCTACAGAGCCCAGTGCAGTTGTAGATTTGTCATGCTCTAGCGGTCCAGTGCTACAATACATGACCTGAACAATGATTCACATTTCTGGAGAAAAGACCTATCAGTCCTTCCCAGAGAATACACTGATCATTGACAACCTCAGGGTCTATCAGTCATATTACATAACAGATGTTAGGTGATGCTGATGATGATCTGCAATAGGGAATTTGCTCTTATATCTACCCTGTCAGAATTGAATCTCTTGAGTATCCTGAGATGTCACCTCCTCTGAGATTTAGGTTATCACTTTTATTAGAATTCTGCAATTCACTGACTTGAGACAATCGCACAATAACAGCGAAGAGAAATACAGTTGCCAGGCAGAGGACTGCTGGACACTTGGCTCAGTTCAGGAATTCCTCTTGCTATGAAGAACTGAGTACTTTTTACACAAAGATTCTCTCCTAATTTTACTCCTTACCAAACTTCTTTGCTTGTAACTTAATAATAGAATGGAAGTTTTTGTTCTTGCTAAGCGGAACTACCATATTTAGGATGCAAAAATTTAAAAGCCACCTGATGGCAGCAAACAGTCCAGCTGAAGAAAAAAGTTGGAAATTGCTCCAGTACAATACTTCATGCTGCCTTTTACCCTGAGCTCTGAAATAGATCGTAGTCATCCTTATGACTTTTTCATGCCCTAACCTAGAAGAACAAGTAAAGCATAGATGGAAAACCTTTGGCTTCAAGTTTCCATGTAGCTGTCAACTTCAATAATACCAACAGTAACAATAATAATAAGCCTTAAAAACAAAAGCAGAAAAAGCCAGGATTGAGAAAACAGCAACAGATAGCAAATGTCACCTCCACAAAGAAGCTGAAGAAACTGTGGAAACCTCATTTAGCTGCTGCAAGATCACACAGACTGACTACAACAATTGCATGACACTGTTGCATTGGAAGATATGCAAGAAATAACAGCTACTTGCAAGTAAGAACTGGTGGGATCACAAAATATAGAAAGTAATAGAAAGAAGCTAAAGTACTCTGAGACTTTGGAATTTAAACAGGGTATGTTATATGCCACATAACATCCCAGACTTAAAAATTGATAATAAAAAAGACAGCCTTGCTGGAGCGGAGATGTAGGAGGGTGTGGCGGGAGCTTCATAAGGCCTGCAAACAATGTGGGAGGGTGTGCTGGGGGGATGCCTTTCCTCAGAGCTGGCCTTGCCCCAGAGCTGGCCTTGCCCCAGAACCGGCCTTGCCCCAGAACCAGCTTTGCCCCAGAGCCAGCCTTCCTGGAGCAGAGATGTGGGAGAGGGCAGTGGGGGCTTAAGAAGGCCCACAAGTGATGTGGGAGGGGGCTCCAGGAGCTTCAGAAGGCCCACAAATGCTGGGGCAGAAATATACTTCTTAAAAAAAAAAACGAGCAAGGCCAGGAAATCAGCTAGTTGGTGGATAAAAATGCCAAATCCAGTGTAAACATCTAGCTGACTCTATGATTAACTGTGATAATTTATTAAACTTATACACTGCCTGATTGTCTACAATTCTAGGTAGCTCACAACAATCAGAAATTATAATAAAATAAATTTAAAAATTAAACATGTAAAGCACAATGAAGCCGGAGTCTCACTCTCCCTTGGTGAAGGCCTAAGTCTTCATAGTCCGTCCTAACAATGGGAGAATGGAGGGGAGCATCCAAAATTTGGTGGCAAATTTGTTCTTCCTGGCTGGTGATGCTAGGTATTATTAGGCAACCAGGATAGGAAACCAACTCACGGGAAGACAAGACTACTTTTAATGAAATGTAGTATAATAATAGAATATGATTGTGCTGTACCACCTTCTCCTTATAGTTTAGTGAACCAGGATTGAGTCTATCTAATGTGCTTCCAAATGTTATATCGTTTATCATTTCTCGGGACTTAATATGTTTTAGCCCTTTTTGCCTAGGTAATTCTATCTCCATCAAGGTCATCTTTCTAATTCTCTACAAGTCCCCTTTTTGCAGCCCACAGAAGCCTCTCATACTATGATTGCTAACAATTGGTGGCATTCCTGCCATTTTGAGGGAGAAACAGGCAAAGACTGCGATGTAATTCCTAAAACAGGCCTTACAGATAAAATATAAAGAAACTGCACAGCCACCTCATGTTGTACCCCTCAGCCTTCCCTAAAAATGTTAATTGCAACCCTTAGCCCTCAAAATGTCACCCACCCCTGCACTACACCAAACGAATGAAGTGGCCACAGCCAGGAAATCCGAGATTAGCTAGACTCTGTTTTGCTTTATGTTCCTGCCTTTTACTTGATGCTGCTCATGTGCCAGCCTGTTTGTGTGGTGATTGATGATCCCCCTCCTGCTGCTGCTGCTGTCAGGGATCTGTAATTTAATTAATGGGCTCTACTGTGTATGTAACATAATTCCTTCAGCACTTACGCACCCAGGGAAGATGCAAGGGCTACAGCTGCAAATGACACCTGCGTGAGGGATGGAGCTGTAAGGAACTCTTTTCTCTCACCTGCCTGGCAGCACCTGCCCACTCCCTGCTTTGGGCCAAATTAGTCTTCACTGAGTTATCTTTTCATTTTGAAAAAGAAAGAATGGAGGAAAATGAAGCCCAGAGACAGGACAAAGGATACCATTTTTTTTTTATAGAGCTGTTTTCGATCATATAAATTAGATATTATTCCAAGCTTCTAATATCTTTGGTCATATCCTGGCCACTCTGCATATGAAATTGATCTGGAAATCCCAGGTGAGTAACAATAATATTATGTGATGGCTCAGGTGGCTCCCTCCTTTTCACACACAAATTCCCCAGAAGAGCATGCTACAAGGAATACAATCAGATGTACTCAGAGAGGGGTGGTCTCTCAAATAAACATCCCATGCCATGTAGGGCTTTAAAAGTCAAAACCAGTACCTTGAACTGGACATAGAAACAGGTAACCAAAGCTGCTCACTGAACAGAGATGCAATATGTGTAGTTCTAGACACATATATAACTGCACCAGTTGAAATTTCCGAATATTTCTTCAAGGGCAGCTCGACATACAGTACATTGCAGTAGTCCAATTAGAAGGCAGCTAGGGCATGAGTAACTATGAGCAGAAACCCTTGATCTCGGGACAATCTAACTCATGGTCATTTGGATTCCATGGAGGGGAAGAAATCTCAGCTTTGAAATTATCAGATGAATGAACATTTTAATCCAAGGAAATAAAATCAGTTATTAGATATAACCCCATATTTTTTTTTCCAGAATGGGAGGATCTCCATTCCTTTGTGTTTATTAAGAAACTGACTTGGTTGAACAAATAGCAATGTGAAAAAAAAGCTGAGATGCTAAAATGAACTGCCTTGATTAAAGAAAAGACTTTTCTAATTTTTTTCTACGTGCAAACCACTTTGGGACTTGAGGGGTCCTTGATGCTCTCTGAGCTTAGCTGTTTTCTTGAAGACATTTCATTACGCAAACTAGGTAACATCATCAGTTTCATTATGTTAGTTTTGGTAATGAAACATCTGCAAGAAAACAACCAAACCCAGAGAGCATCAAGCAGCCCTCATTTTAACTCTGTGCTACAAATATTCTCTTTTATTGGTACTTTTGGACTTTTTGCTGGAAATTGAAATAAATGCTCTCTTGGAATTAAATTTGATTAATTGAGTTATTTATTATTATAGAAATAACATGTATTATTTAAGGAACCATGACAATTAAGTCATAAGGTTAATATATCTTATATAGGTAACTATATCAAAGAAAGTTGGAAGTTATCCTTCTTTTTTCTTTTTCTTTTTCTTTATTCCCTTGTACATTTCCCTTCTCTGTGTTTTCTTTTTAATTCACTTTTTTGTTGTTCGTATGTTATATTTTGTAGAAAGTTAATAAAGTATATATTTAAAAAATAGTAATGGAAAAAACAAGGGATGAGTTAAACATTCTGTTTGTTGGACCTCTCAGAATTCAACTTGTTCAGCTCTCTTCAACTTGGACACTGCCCTACTGCAAATGACTCAGGGTGTCTCTCAGAGTGAAACTAAACAAAAAAATATACCAAATATATATGACAATACTAATAACCACATGATAGAATTGGTCAACATGATCCTAGAGAGGCTCCAACTACCTAAACCAATATCTGGAAGAACAGCCATGTCTTTAAGGCAGGAGTGTCAAACTCGATTTCAGCAGTGGTGGGTTTCAACCGGTTCAGACCAGTTCAGCTGAACTGATTGTTAGAATTAAGATATCGGTTCGGCCAAACAGATAGCTAATTAAATCAGCAAATTTTTCGGCCCTAAATTAATGCATGTGCAGTGCGCGTGCTGCGCTCTCCACCTCAGGCCCCCCAAAATAGCTAATTTAGCTACTGGCTCCGCTAAAATTAGCAACCAGTTTGGCCAAACTGGTAACTAAATCAGCTGGTTTTTGGCCCTAAATTGATGTGGGTGCAGCACGCGTTGTATGCGCATCACCTCAACCCCCAAAAGCAGTTGATTTAGCTACCAGTTCAGCCAAACCGGTTGCTAAATTTAGCAGAGCTGGTGGCTAAATCAGCTGTTTTTCAGGCCTGAGGTGATGCACACACAGTGCACGTTGCACCTGCATCAATGTAGGCCAAAAATCAGCTGATTTAGCTACCAGTTTGGCCAAACCAGTAGCTAAATTTTTGGACCTAAGGTGATGCGCATACATCATGCATTTGGCCTGCGTGCACTGCATGCACATCAAATTAGCCTTAAAAAACAGCTGATCAGCTCTATTTTTGCCCTCAAAGTGATGTATTTGCATTACACATTTTGCACGCGCTTGCGAAGCGCACACGCACGCATCCAAAGTGCCTGCACCAAACAAGCTGGTTGTTAGACCGGTAGGAACCCACCCCTGCTGCTACTCTTCCCCCAACATTGCCTTTGTTTGGATGTTTGTTGAAAATATGGGCTATCTAATTGTCAACATTAAGTTACCACTCAATTTTAAATGAATGATTAGAACCCCCCTCCAAATCCCAGGTTTAATCTTGCAGTATATAGTTGCATAATGTTATGGGTGGGGTAGGAAGACTTTTAAACCTCATTCATATATAGTTCGCAAAGCAGTTCTTTTTCTATTTTTAGAGCTTTGCATTTTCAGATACAGTGCACTTCTGATCAAAGGATATATCAAAAATGTATATAAAGCTGTTATTTAGATTCAAAACATTGAAGAAGTATTTTAAGATCAAATGCATACCTTGTTGTAAAAGTAAGATGCCAAAATACATATTATAAGAGGCTAAAATGGCCATGTCTTTAGGTCTGTCAGATGTTGCATACAGTTGTAAACACAGAATGTAACTATAGAAGTTTCTTTCTTTTTTAAAAAAGGAAAAGGCTGGGAATAACCAAGCAGCTTTCATTTCTTCAAAATAGTTGAGAGTATATTTCAAAAAGAAAGGGGAACATTAAATGCACTACCTCATGGTCACTATCTCACATAGAGTCACCGTTAAGCAGTTTTTAACAGTTCATGCTAAAGAAACTCTTGGTGATATTTATTAGTGCAGGAAAAGAAGTGCTGGAATATTATTTATAGCTTCAAATATCTGATGGAAATTCTCAGATGCTGCAGTGCACAGGGACACATTATGTACGCAAACACAGGGCAGATATTAATCTATTGAGATGGAACGTATGATGTGTGTGTGTGTGTGTGTGTGTGTGTGAGCCTAGGCCTCCTCCATATTCATTAGTCTCCAACCACAGCTGCCTTTTGTCTTTGCTGACAGCAACTGTGAGATTGTAGTTCAGCAAATAGGGAGGCTGACACTTGGGTAAAACTGCCCCAGAGAAACATGGTTTTTTTCCCAAGGAGTGTATCTTCTGTTGCATTTGATCTTTTAGTTCATTGTACCAAATTATAAATTTCCAAATCAGTCTGGAATATTAGTGTACATTACCATTGAAGGTTCACTAAAGGACCAGTCCAATGTTTTAGAAGGGTTGTAGCCCCTTCCACAAGAAATTGAAGGGCGCTCACCTGGACAGATAAGTTATTTATTAATTGTATGTTTGTCTTGCCTGGATGTATGGATCTTCAGTTAATTAGATCTCAAACAGTCCATTACTACAGCCAGGCATTGATTGTTTCCATCAACTCACTTAGATCTGATGAAAAGACATTGTACCAATAACATTTTAAGATAGATAGATAGATAATTTAGATTATCTAGATAGATTATTGTCACTGTTTACTGTGGGCACACTGGCATAGCTTAAAAATGAAATTCTGTTGTCTGCTCTCAAAAGTGTACACATATACAACAAACATATTCAGGTGCTATGTACATACATACATATATTAACACTTGAGAGTTCACAAGGTTGATACTATATGAAACAAAACTGTGACTGAATCTGGATGTTCTGCTTCGGATACCATGAAACCTCCTCTCAGAAGATAACAAGGAAAACAGGTCGTGAAGAGGATGTGGAACATTCCAGACAATATTATTTATTATTATTTTTATTCCCGCCTCGAGTTCCCCAGATGGGTGAAGAGAGGCGGGATATAAATTGAATAAAAAAATAAAAAAATAACCAGTGAAAATTGTAAATTTTCTGTAAATCTGTAAATTGTAGTCAATGCTATCCACAAACCTTACCTGCTATCTCGTTTACTTTCCCAAGCTGCAGTTACAATAAATTGTTCAGGTAGCACATGACCATATTTGTGCAGAGACTAAGATTGTGGGCTAAAAACTGGGACAGTGTGACTTCAAATTCTTCCTTAAGAATGAAAGCTTGCAAAGTGATATTGAGCCAGTCACTCTCTCTAAAGTAGCCTCCCTTGGGTTTCTTACTTACATGGCTTTGCTAGTAACTTTAATCAAACTTTTATGGTGCTTTTATGTGATGGAAATGCACCAAAATTCCACAGCTCCGTCTCGTGCCAATACAGGCCACAAACAACTATTTCTCTGATTAACTCATGAGATTTATTGCACTGAAAAAGGTCAGATGACAGTACAATCTGTGTACTGTACTTATGGATCACTAGTCCCTCTTTCTGTTTGTTGGAAGCACAACAAATTGTGGGGCATAAAGAATAGTGTTAAGACTGAGGAAAATAATTCAATTGTAATGAAATGGACATCTCTGGATCCCTCCCTCAACACACCAAGAAGCTGATGAAGCCACTTGAAGATTCCTAAGGTTTCATGTGCATGTGCTCTTTCACAATGATATAAAAGCCATGTGAAGGAAAGCAATTTTAAAGAGCAAACCCCAAAAGGCATTTTTTGCTACTTGCTTTGTTGAATGATTTGGATAATCCCATTTGCAATACTTATGAGAATCAGATTTGATAAGAGTCGAGGAGGGGAGGGGCAACACAACATTTACACAGCTCTACTTGCAAATATCTCACCAGAGTGTTATTCTTTAATGAGGTTTTTTTTTTCCCCCTCAAAAGATTAGGTTAGGATCGGGGCTTTTTCAAGAGACCATCCTTCTTAGCAGACCTGATGACTTTTGAAATGTTTTCCTGCCTGTCTATTGATGTTGTGGAATCAGCGCCTACCCATTTCTTAATTAAGGATTTTCCCTAGAGCAGCAAGAGGTGCAGTGGCTCAGTGGCTAAAAGATGCCAGAGAAGGTCTGTTCACGTCCTACCTGTAAGGACCTGCCTCAGCTACTCCCTCAGGAGAACATGACTCTTGAAACAATTAGTTATCAAAAGGAACTTTTACTGAGAGAAAGTGATTGCAGAGAAGTCAGGAGGAATCTGACATTCCGCCTTACAAAGCGTTAAGCTAGTCTTCCCAATTCAAACCCCATCCCTTTCACCAGTCGACTGGTAGCCAATACAATGATGCACAGGTGTTTTGAGAACTCTGAGGTGTTAGCTTGATAGCAGTTCAGCCCTCAGAATGCAGCAACCTTGGCGTCAGGCTAGAACCAGCTGGGAGGAAGCCCATCTGTCCTCAAGATAACCCCCCTTCCCTAAAT
>JANHGC010001634.1:67367-78913 GCA_027560395.1 Boaedon fuliginosus
TAATGGGGAGGGAAACAGAGCAGCCAGGTGAGAGAAGGAAGCCTCTCTTTCTCTTTCTCTCCTGCTGGCAGCTGCAGATCCCTTTCTCATTTCCCTATTTAGCCAGAAATCCTCTCTAATGGGGAGGGGAAACAGAGCAGCCTGTGTGTGTGTGTGTGTGTGTGTGTGTGTGTGTGTGAGAGCGAGAGAGAGAGAGAGAGAGAGAGAGAGAGAGAGAGAGTCCGAGAGCATACATTTTTGTTAATATTTCCTAATTACTTCCACCTAAGAAGTCATCTTCTCAGATAATCATTTAAGACGGGATGTCCTGTCTTTTTGCAGATAAACACACTATGACAAATAATTTTAAAAATCAATATATCAAAATCCATACCCATCTACTTGTCTCCAGGTAGCCACTTCATCTTTGAATTAAAAGTCAGATGTTTGGAATTATGGAAAGCAGATTTCCCCCCTCCTCTTCTGACTTTGAAATGTAGAACTCCTTCTTCTACCCTTCCCAAGAAGATATATTTCTAAAAACACATCGTCTTGACATTCCTAATGAAGGGAAAGTAAAGACCTCCATACTCAAAATGAATATTTTAATTGGCATGGAGGAAGGGAGCTGGTTATGAGGCTTAAATGGGATTTCTCTTCTTGAAGATCACATAGTTCTTATTTTTGTTTTGTTCATTTGTTTAGCCTGTAAAAGTTAACCTTTCCAAGGGCAGTATGACCGACTTAAATAGGGAGGGTTTGTGTGTATTTTTTGTATATTATTTTGTATATTTTTAATTAAGTGTCTCTCTTTAGAAAAATGTTATTAACTCCCTTTGTTGCCTGACTGTATTTTATTCTTGCATTAAAATTGTGTCAATCCAAAGCTTTCCTTTTTGGCACTCCTGGCATCTCCCAATCGGTACAAGTACCACTTTCAATGATAGAATCGCAAAAACTCTCTGTATAATAAAATAGTTTTTAAGAAAACAAACAAATAAGCCAGAGAGGTAATTAAAAATCATTTGTGGTCGGTTTTTCTGTTATGTTTATGTTTATCCCATGTTCTCCTCACAATGCTGGCTACACGAAGGCTTTAAGAAATCCAAAAGGCGTGTGGTTTGAGGGTGGGAACAGGGCCAAACAAAGTAAATGGGATTTGAATTTCTAAGCATTAACTAGATTGGTGCATTTTCTCTCCACCCGTCCCTGTCATCTTAATCTCCCCAATGCAAGGAAATCTTTCAGCTAGCTAAAATATCTTCATTTCAGATGATGACACCTCCCCTCCCCTTGCATTTAAAAAGAGGGGAGGGGGAGAGTCCCTCTTGCCTTTCCTTGCTTTAGAACAAGGGGCATTTCCTTCCCCAACAGCACCAGACCACTGAAATGCTGACTTAAAAGTAAAGGAGAGGGGAGAAGCAAGATAGCTGAGAAAGGACTCTTCCTTCTGCCACCCACAGAAGGAAGAGCTAAAAGGATTATAAAAGTTTAGATTAAAATGATATAAAATCTGCCATTTGGCTCCAACACTAGTGCCTTGGTCCTCTGGAGCTAATCTGTATGCACCCTGTGACCTTCTCGCAGCGAACCCTGCTAAATATATTATTCCCATGGGGGCTTTCACTGCTGCTTGGTGTCAGAAATCAATATGTATGAGGCGCGTGGATGGGAATTTCTAATAGATCTGCCTGGCCCTGCGCTGCTTTTCAATATCTGCCTTGCACTATTAGTGCCGGCTCGGTGCCTGTGAAATAACCGAGATAATCTTTTAAGGTGCGCTGTTAAGGTGGAACCTAAATGTAGCTGTTTCAATTATCTCCCCCGCTCTCTCACGCACCCGTAGACAGGCAGGCCAGCCCCCTCGGCAATTAGGAGGAGGATTCGCCCGGGATGGATGGGTCACCTTGGGTGCAGCTCGGCTTACTAATCACCGATCGATCGATTAATTTATCGATTAATTTATCGGTGGTTTATCGACTGATGGTTTTAAAAGCAATTAGGGTTAAAATATATTAAGGACAGCCGCGTTGTAGGATTTGGCTTCCTGGGGGGAAAAAATCCTCTCTCCCTCCCTGCCGTGGGCTTGCTGGAGAAAAGAAACCCACGTTTTAATGAGGGAGGGGACTTCATAAAAGGGAATGTCAAACTGTGGGTGTCAAAGAGTGTGGGAAAAAGATGGGGGAAGGGGTCCCAGTCCCCTGGGTGTCAAGCAAACTCCAAGGCTGCCACGCGAAGCTGGAGAAGGCATCCATCAGATCCGAGGGAGCGATGTGCCGTTTTGAGGAACGGTTTCTTTATGACTATTGTATAAATGTCCCACTTACGCTTTTGTAAATGATGGCACGGGTGATACCTGATCACCCCGTTCCTTGCTTGGAATATGGAGGGGGGCGGGAGAGCTATCCAAATTAATTTATTATCATTTTGTGTCAGAATACAGTTATTTCAGCTCGTCAGTTACAACCTCCCGTCTGCCTGGGTTTGCTCTAACTAAACCAGAATCGTCAATAGTGCTCCCAACTACACCTCCCCTCCCCCCCAGCACACACACACACAAACGCGAGAATATCCGATTCCTGCTCCCCCTACTCCCCCTTAAGTCCGGAACTATTTGAGGCCTGAAAGGTTGGAGGGGGAAGAAGAGGGAGCGGCGGTTGGTGCTCTTTTCTTCCCTCGCTGGCTGGCTCCCTTCTCCTCCCTTTTTCTTTTCACTTCAATGCGTAAAGGAAGCTGTTCCAGTTGAATGCACAGAGGTGCGGCATATAAAAGCAATAACTTGGAGGCAGAGAGAGGATCTCTCTCTCTCTCTCCCTCCCTACCCCCGCGATTGGGAGGAAAGGAGGGAGGCAATCACTAATCCGCGCATACTTTTATCTGGCTTTTGATAAGCAGCAACTCAGCAGCCGAGTTGAAAATCCTTGCTGGAGATGACACGGAGAGCGAGAGAGGGAGGGAGCGAAAGAGAGAGGAAGGAGGGGGAGGGAGACGGCGCTCGGCTTCGAAATGACTTTTCAGTCAGTCACGTTTGGCTTGGTGTCCTTGTGAGGCTGTCACCCGACCAGAGGTTGATTTGGCACCCCGCCCTACAGATTTTCCTCTTCCTTTCCTCTCCCTCCCCATCTCTTCTCTCTACACACTCCACTTAGCACATCACAATCCACCTGACAACTCTCAGAAAATCCCCTGCCTGCTTGTCTGGCCTTATTTAGTCTCGGTGTGCGCACACTATTAGCCAGGATGTGGCAAGCTAAGGACAAAAGGGCTTGAGGTGAGAAAAGAGCTGAACCTAGATAAAATGAAACAAATTGGAAAGTTTGAGAAACAGAATGCATCGCCCTTCGAATTCCAGTCTCATCAGAGTGATGTTTTAGTTTTGAGGCGGCTTTCCTATTTCACTTCTCAATCCCAAATATTTTCCATTCATTCCAGAAGATGTTTATATACAAGTTGGTATTTCTCGTGATTAGAGTTGAGTTTATATTTGACAGGATGTTACTGCTTGGCTAGGAATCATTATTAACACCAATTCTTTGTTAGAGGTAAATATATGAAAAATGCATGTTAACCAAACATCTGTGAGAGGAGGTAGAGTTAGTCAACCATCGTCCAGAAAAAGATGGAGTTTTAAATTTGCATTTTAGAACAAACTCTTCTGAAACTCATGATATAATCGCTGTATCTTCTTTATTACCCTCTATGGAACTACACACGTTTGTATGCAAATTTTGTACTTTGGTTCCTGTTGATAAATAAACTGAACCTTGTTCTGAGTCTTATTTTATCGTCTAAAACTTTGGTGTTTGCATGGAGACTTTTCATCACCTTTTAAGAATTTTTGGGGAAAAAATGACAAATAAAACCTTTTCTTGTTTCACTGGTATACATTTTGTTTTCACTTGAAATTAGTAACATTGTGAAAGAGATCTCAAAGTGATGCAGAAATGGGAAAAACTGAGTTTAACATTGGAAATATGAGAAATTAAGACCAAATCCATCCATTCTTATTACCCATAGTGTCTAGAAAATATGTACCTTGAATTTGTAATTATCTGATTCAGAATATAGTATTTTTCCCAGTTCCCAGATTTCTGTCTTTCCAAAGTAAATTGCTGCAAATGCACCCATGAACATTCTTAGTACAGCCCCTTATTCTCTGTGCACTCACAAATAAAAATATAATAAATCCAGCGTTTATGGGGAATTGGATGGTCCCTGTTTGGTTGAAGAATAACGTAATTTTAAGTACCAGGGTTTTGAAACTATCCTTCAGCGTCTAAACAACAAACTAAGAAGGAACAGGCTCATTTGATCAGAGCATCCATATTATAAAACATATAGTATGTTGAAATTATATATCAAATCATTTACTGGAATAAATTAGCATACACTGAATCTATGCTGACCTGTGATCTTTTTTATCTGCTTCCTGGGTGTTGAATTTGCTCCCTTGGGCATTGGGGAAGGGGGGTATCCCCTACTAGCCTATAGAGTAATGAGAAATTGTTTCCTAGGATCTCAATATCCTATACAGAAGCAAAGCTTTTTTTCTAGTTTCATCCTTCTTTCTAAAAGGTTCCTCTATACCTTTCTCTAGAATTTAAAACACTGGTTTCCTTTTCAACCACCAGACTTGTTTTTTTTTTCTATTAAGGGTCCTTGACCAGATTTGTGAACTTTTCTCCCTCTCTCATGTTTCAACCCAGTTCTTCAGCAGTGAAATGCTGTTTCTGAGGCATATTTGGAGGTAGATACTTGTTTGCTAAATTCCTGAAAGAGAAATCTGAGCCTAATGAAAGCCATGACAGATAGACAACAATCTGTTAGCTGGGTAATAAATAAAGTGAAAAAAATGGAGAAGATGAAAGAGAGTGTCTGTTGATGCTCCAGCTGGAAATAAACTTTCCTGATATCCAGGCCAAGACCAAGAGAACTTTATTCTGTTCCTATAAAACAGACATTTTTTTCATATTTCTGCAGTTGGAACTCAGCAAGAATGTAATCAAAGCTAGTTGATAATTGTTACCACAATTTCCAGTGCCAAATAGTCCACTGGCATACTGTAATATTAAGATATTTAAATTTAGGGTTGTACAATGACCCAGAATAGACAGTTATAGTTGGTTGGTTTGAGATTGCCAGCTCCTGCATGAGGCAATCTGTGTTGTGACTGGTTGCTGTGGGTAGGGACAGGGAGTTTCCATTTCCCCCCACCTTTTTCTTCTGTGGCCTCTGTGTGCTCTGTGATTTACCTCATGATGTAGTGTTTACTGTATATATAGATATAAAATATATTTATTTATATAAAACTACAAGTTCGTGTCAGCATCCCTGTCTCCATTTGGGCACCTGCTGCGCAATTCCCTGACACATAAGTCATTAGTTAGTTCATTTAGGAACTGTCATACAGTATTCTTGCCTGCGTGAAACCATTTTGAATTCTGTTTCCACATGACCAAGGAAAAACAATGCTTCTTTATTTATGTGGTGAAGGGCAATAAAGTGAGAGTGATCCTTTTCATCATCAAAAGCTGTTGAGGTGGAAAGAGACTAGCTTTTGAATCCTAAACTTTAAATGATTACACTGAGGCTTTGCATGGTTGGCATTTTTTATCCTAAGGTTTGTGGTGTTAAAATCAGTTAAGATCTCTCAATACACCAATCTCTTGGTGAAAAGAATCTTGAGAAAGTTCAGATGGCCTTTGCCTTCAGGACTTCTATTCTTTAACCCTAGTTAAAAGTGAATCTAGGGATGATTATTCAGCAGCATGCAATTCATATGAACTTTAACTGATCTAAGAAATTGTTTTCTTAGAGATTGAAAATAATGTTAAAAGCAACAAACAGAGTGTTAAGAAACTTCAGTTTCTCAGAGCTCCTGTGGGTTTCTGTCTCTGTATCCACTTAATTGGGAGAGAGTTTATTTATCCAAAATAAGCCTACGACTGTTTTGTAGTAAAACTGACCTTTTCTTGCCTTTACTGGTTGGGATTTCATGTTTGCATGACACATAGCTTTTCCTTTGACCTACTTATGAAAGTCATGTGAACAGAACCTATCCTATGAACCTTTTGTTAATTCAGAAGGCATTGTTTAATCCAAATGGTAGACGTGCAAAATATCTCTCTCTCTCTCTCATTAAAAGTAAAGGAGTATGTCTCACAAGATATCACACTGTAATCACAGCAGATTAGTAAGAGGGATGGTCTGGTAGCTGAAATTTTCTAGACAGAGTGCTCTTTTCACAGAATATTCTGAGATCTTTGACCTCCACTATTTCCTTTGAGGGTTTGTAAATAAAAGGTCAAATTTTTACTTCCATATCTAAGTAATAGTGAATAACTATGTTACAGAATTTGATGGGGAAAAACCACCATTAGTATAGCATAGGTTGTGTAGGAGAAGAGCAGGCTGAACTGGAAGGTAGGGTTAAATGTGTCATCAATCTGGAGTCATTGTGTTACCACAAGATACCCAGGTCCAGATCCACCCCATGAATTCCATTGCCCCTTATCTAGTGCCAATTTAGCTTTGACCATTAGTTGACTAGATTCCTGTACAGAAGTAACAATAATAACAATAATAAACTCTTCTATGATTTGAAGTCAACAAATGCTTCTGGTTATTTGTGCCTGACAGATTGTTGTAGGAGAGGGGTGTCAAAGTTGCAGCCAGCAAGGTGGATGCATCACGCCCTGGCCATGCCCACCTCCATTTTAACAAAGGGAGAAAATGTTGCAATATGTTACGTGATGACAACATGTCATTGCGAGTTTGACACCCCTGCTGTAGGACAACTTCCTGCATCCCTCAGCAGTGTTCATATTTAATAGAATGTAGGCAGTTTTAGTTCAGAACATCTGACCCTTTTCTTAAAGTCTTATTTTCTGAGAGTTCTCGCTAACTATTGGTTCATTTAATGTAGGTTTATTACTGTTTGACATGAACAATTCTCAATCAAAATTTCTAAATTATAAAAACAGGGGAAAAGGCACCTAATTACAATTAAACCTTTCTTGAGGAATTTTGTTGTCTGAAATGAACTATAAGATACCTTTTCCTCATTCCACAGGCAGAAACTAGCTAGACTGTCAGTTGAATCCCCTTCTTTCCTTCCCCTTATATGCTGCTTATTTCCTGCTCTTATTTCCATTGATATTAAGTGTTTTATAAACAACAATAGAACATTAAAACACAGAAAATGAATAACATGAACATAATAATAATTCTTTCATGTGTCATCATTCAGACTGCAAAATCAGCAGATTCAAGCATCAGCAGATTCTTATTTTAACAGTGGTGAAGAAATGAATGCTGCATCATCCCTGAGAGATAAAAAAAATAGTCTGGATCCAGGGCTGGCTATATGGGCTTTATGAGAGCCAGTTTAGTATAGAAGTTAAAGCTTCAGGCTAGAAATGGGGAGACTAGGAGTTCTAGGCCCACCTTAGACACAAAGGCAGTAGGTTGACCTTGGCCTAGTCACTTCCTTTCAGCCCTAGGAAGGAGGCAGTGCAAAACCCTTGCCAAGGGGATTGACTAGGCAGTCACCAAGAATTGGACATGATTGAATGGCAGAAAAAAAAGGACTTCATAACTCTTTCTGCAATAAGGTGAAAGAATAGGGGTCAAAACATTGCCATTGGAACTCTATAGCATTTTGCCTCCTGGTAAGACCTTTTCTTGTAAATATCATTGGCCTGGGTTTTGCTGTCATTTCTTTCCCTCTAATATTACCAAGTTGATTGCTTTTACACTCTGTTTTTGAAGAAAGAGACCACTTGGCTCTTGATTCCAGCTAAGGTAATGAAGAGCAGAGACTTTATGATGCCTTATAATATGGACCCTGGCATAAAACTCTAGTTCTAAAGCAGCTTTTTGGAAAATGTGCAAATTTCTCTGAGCTCAGGTTTCCAAGTGGACTCCAAGACATATTCTCTTGCTTGCTTTGTCAAAGTGTGTGTGGTTTGCATGCCTGGCTCATATTGTGGGCTATCATAAACAGCCACGTCATCAGTGTTTCCAGGTGAGGAAAAAAGATAATGTGCCCAGCTGGATTCATCTGGTCCTGGAACTGCTCTTGTTATGTTACCTGATTTCAAACCCTACCAGAAAAAAAGAATAATGGTTTATCTTCTCAATCCTCCTATCCAAAAGTTTACAAAAGGCTTAACATATCTCATATTTGCTTTAGACAGAATTTGAAATGTATACAGAAATACAGGTTTTGAGTTCTGTAAGAGGGTCTTTCTGAAAACACTCTTAGAAGAAACTGCAGGTAGTTACAGATTTCCTACTTGATCCAATTGACACCAGCTTTCATTGCCTGTTGAAGATCGTGCATTAAGCCCGAAAATATTCCTTTAGCTGCAGAAATCACAAAAATAAAGAATAAAATCTTAAAGCTGGAAGTGACCCCAAAGATCATTTAATTTAATGCCTGGTTTCTGCTTGCAATCATATTTTAAAAGGATCGGCTTCTCAGGAAAAAGGGATATCTTATTAGTACATATATCCTGTGATTTCATTCTATAACTCTTTAGATGAATGTAAAGTTTTAAAAACCAGCTTGCTTTAGGCTAATAGTCTGACTTATACAAACTTGATGCAAGTGAAAAAAGCCTATTCTAGAATTACGAATCTAAGAGCTTTTGAATGTATATGAAATGGAAATCTAGCACTGATATTTCTTAGTTGCAGCCTTGAAGAGATTGTTTACATTAGGATATCACGTATTAATCATTGGCTAGAGACATATAACTAAAATTTGCAATTGAGCTGCATTTTTTATTTGAATCATATTTATTATAGCAATTGAAACATTCTCAGAATTCACTAGTCCAAGGTTTCATAGGATTTATTTCACCCTAAGTATTCAGAAATCTTGGGTAACAATGGTCCAATTAACCCATCCCGAAGGCAGATAATAACAGAATCTTGAGAGTCTGATTGTTGTTATCTCCTCCTCCTTTTTATGGTTCAGTAAAGGGAGGACATTTCCCACATCTCCTTGTGGACTTAAAAATTGTTTCCACTGCTTTTGCCTAGGCAACAGATCCTGCATATCTCTGTCAAGTTTATCTTCCTTACTCCCTACAAAAACTTTCTGAACATCCTCTGGGTGGAAGACATCTCGATTTCATGGGGGACCTTATTGTAGAGGGTAAGTGCTGCTACAGAGAACATGTGCTTCCCAGGTCCAAGAAATAACAATGTTTGAGTAAGAGTATCCAGAGTGCACCAACTCTGTAGGTTTTAACAACAGAGTTGTTAGCAGAGGCTACAAGAGATGTGGTGGTGCCTCAGGTAACCAGTCTCATGCTATATGCAGCTTTATAAGAGATAACCAGCCTTGAATCACACCTACAAATGTACCAGCAACCAGTGCAACCTATAAAGCATGGGCATCCCAAGGCTTACCACTGCTTTGTTATTATGTTCTGCACCAGTTGAAACTTCTGAGTTTTCAAGAACATCCACATGTAGACCACACATTGCAATAATTGAGCCAGGAGGAGTCAAGGGTTTGAGTAACTGAGGATCACCCAATCCAGGTAGAGGTAAAATTGGCACACCTGATGGAACTGTGCAAAGGCTCCCTCCAAAAGGCTCCATGCTCCAAGATGTTCCCTAATGATATTGGATCAATGATTCTGTATGATTCCCTTTTTGGATTAAACACTGTAGTAATCTTAGATGTCCTACAATTAAGCATTGGAATATAAAAAGAATAAAGCAAACCTACAAATCCTGTAGATCTAACTTGCTCTATGCATTTTATCATTTTCAGACACACTTTGTTCAATGGTCATGGGCATTTTCAGTTCAACATCAATTACCTGATGAATGACTGACGAAGAACTGTCCCCCATGTATGACTGAAACTGGAATCTTGACACTCAAAGAACACCATGATTTGTGGTAGTGAGGGAGCAATTAAATAGGTTTCTACTTTCTTTTCTGCATATAGCATTTTTAAAATACCTTTTTAAATATTTTTATTTCAACATTCTGTGAATCCAGCGTCCTACTCTATGTACTGTATGTTATCCTATTTTTTCCTCCAATATTGCCATACTTAAGCTCTTTGGAAAGAAATAATCTTACTAAATGACAGAGTACATTCCCTATCATTTAATAGGTCTTCTCCAGTAGATGGTCAAATTAGCAAATTATAGCATAGACACCAACTTGACAACCTAATTGCCAGGAAAAACAAAACAGGACTGAATAGTGTTTTGATGTCTGGGAACCATAATATGCTTTGGGGAAACCAAAGACCTCAGTGGTTGGGGACATTATGTAAATGTGGTTGGTCTGTTCCCTAATTTGTGTGGGGAAATTTGTGTGAATTTCTTTGCTTAAATGCTTAGAGATTATTTTAGGGCTTCCTAATTTCAGTTTTTGAGGTATGTTACCTCAAAATGCTTTTTCAGGATATCAGTTGCTGTTAAAAAGGGCATGGCAGAGTTTTAAAAAATGATCAAAGGACCATGTGTAGCCCTGAGGTTGTATGTGCTTGGAGTAGACAAGCCTGGCTTAGATAGAGAATTGTAGTGATCCATCATCAGATAACTTGTGTGTTCATTGGTTTAGCTTCACATTTTATGAATAGTTAGTAGGAATGTGTAAATCAGGCAAGATCTGATTCCAATTTGTGATTAAATCTATGTTTGCAATTCATTTTAAAAGACCTAAGTCAATTGAAATTGCTTCAAGGGTTCAGTTCAATCATATGATTCAATTCAAAGTATTTATCTGATTCAGTAAGTATATGCCTATATGTGCAAAAAAATCCATCTGATCTTTGAAAATACTTGAAAGCTCCTGATCCACTATGAAGCCTCAAATTGATTTAGAGATATAATTAGAAAAATCATCCCGAAGGAATGATTTATTTGACACAGCTTTAGATAGAAGCTTTGCACAATCCTAGCAGCTAAAATGCCACAACTAGTATTGGTTAATTAAAAAACAAACAAACAAATAGACCTTGACCTTGACCTGAATAATGCCTAGGTGAGAGACTTGCAAAACATTCCAGACCGTAGGATAGGACAACTTGCCATAGCCAAGTCACCACAGGACAAGAGGTACACTAATATATATTTTTTAATGTGGAATAGAATTATTAAAGAAAAGATGCCAGAGGAGGGACAAAATGAAATGGCAATGACAAAAATTAAAATAATTATTTTAAATAATTAAATTGAATTGTTGAATTGTCCTGTGGCAAGTTGTCCATGACAAGTCCCATTCCTATACAAAGACACTCAAGAAGACAACAGAACTGGAAACTAAGGCTTTTAGACAGACAAAAAGACAAAGAGACTACCAATGCGGATCAGACGGAGAAGCAAGCGCTAAACGGGGGAGGAGACTATCAGCAAAGTTGGACAAGGAGAAAAAAGAAGAGAAGATCGCCGGGATGAAGCATGAAGATGAGGGGGTGGCGGCGAGAGAGGGGGGAAGGGGAAGGGTCCTTCGAGGGGGAGAAAGATGAAATGAGAGATAAAGAAAGATAAGTAAATGTGAAATATTGATAATGATATTGAAATTTTTAGATC
>JANHGC010001634.1:127797-141241 GCA_027560395.1 Boaedon fuliginosus
TTTTTGCCACCAAAAAAGGCACCTGGTCTTATTTTCAGGGGATGTCATCCACTGACTAACCTATTAGTTAGGGGCACGTGTAGATTGGGCACACGTGTAAAAATCAAGCTCTGTTTTACTTTCAGGGGAGGTCGTATTTTCAGGGAAACAGGGTAACACAAAATGTTATGTTGCAGAAGGGGAAATCGCCACGGCAGGGAAATCTCCACCTGAGCACCCGTTTGCGCCCAGAGGAAGAAAATTCTGGTTGTCATCCGATTTGGTCGCGAACGGAAACGTTAGCAACCAGAGGTTCCACTGTACGTAATATATACTATATATATAGTTGAATGGGAATCAGATCAAGAAAATAATGTCTCAAAAGGATTGTATCAACTAAGTTTTCTCCTATTACAATAGTCATCCTAAAGCTGATTTTAACCAGCTTCTTATACTGGTGTTGCAACATCAAGTTCAGGGTTTGGTATTGGAAAAAAATCTGAAATCCAGAAGAACCACTCCCAGTCAATATAGCCCAACCTTGCTTAACTTAGTCTTAACTAGCCTAGCTTAGAATTCTTGATGTTTCTTTGAAAAAATGGTGCAGGAAATATTGATTTAAATCAGCTAATATTCTAATGCATGGTATTAATTTCCCCTAGCTATAAATGTTTTCCACAGAGCAAATGATTTCCGAGAATTATTTAGCTAGGAAGATTGTGCAGGAAAACAACTAGAATTATTTTATACTGAGAGACACTGCAATCACAGATTTTATACATGAAATCTAGTTGCATCCTTTGCCTAATCTAGTACATAGTTTTGTTCTATAAGCCCGTGTTAGAGAACACTCTACATTTGGTATTATAATCCCATGTAACAGTGATATATAGTTGCACAACTGACACTATGAGATAAATATTTTTCATCTGAATGTAAATTCCAACTAATATAAATTAATAGCATGGCAAAGCTTTAAAACACAATGAAATCTGTCTTGAACTGTGATGCCTGGTCTGCTGCCTCCAAAAACAGGTTTCTCTTAAAGTGAAACTGCTTATCTAGACAAAATATGGTAAGTCATATATACTGTGGTAATAGCTGTGACTAGAGTTTACAGGGAATGGTACATTTGCTCTACCTGTTTGCTATGCCAAAAAGATAGTGCTATAAATAGAAATAATTTGTCTGATTCGGACCATATCCATTTCATAAAAATAAAGAAAGCAAGATCTTTTAAATGAAATTGTTATCATTATGATTGTAAAGAAGGGAACCACTGGAAGCCCTCTTCAGTTATTGTAGTTTATGCATTTAATAACTGTTTATTAGAGGACATTTTCTACCTGATTAAAGTATTATCACAGTAGTATTCTAATGCTTTCTCCCTGTCCACCTCTCTAATTGAAGACTTCATCACTGTTGAAATTGCTTGTGTCTGTACTACTTTAAATGACAGTATCTGTCATTGGTCACTGCTCCTTCATAAGGAAAATTCTGCAGGTGGGAAACCATCATGCTGGGAGATCAAGGCCAGAATTATTCATCCAGCTTTCTAATTTTCCTGATCTATGGCAAGTGGGCAAAGAATTATAGCTTTGCTAATCCATACTCTAGATCAAGAAGAAAGAGTTTTAAAACAAAAAGAAATTAAGAGTTATCTATGAAAAATGCAGGGAGACTTTGTGCTAATAATTGTAATGCAGTTTATTAAAATTATCTGCTATTTCCTGAAATAGAAGACTAGCAAATTATTAAAAGCCTGGAGCTAGAAGCCAATCAATGATTGTTGAAATCTGATACAGCTCATCCTAGATTTACGACTACCGTTGCTAAACAAGACATTTGTTAAGTAAGTTTTGCACTATTTTACGTCCTTTCTTGCCACATTTTCAAACGAAACACTGCAATTGTCAATTTAGGAATATGTTTGTTAAGTGAATCTGGCCTCCCTATTGGCTTTGAAGGTTGTAAAAGGTGATCACATGACCTAAAACACTGCAACCATCATAAACGAGTCAGTTGCCAAGCGCCTGAATTTTGATCATGTGACCATGGGGATGCTGCAGCAGTCGTAAGCATGAAAAATGGTCGTAAGTCACTTCTTTTAGCGCTGTTGTAACTTCAGTCACTAAACGAACTGTTGTAAGTCAACGACTACCTGTATTAAAGGACTTTTTATTTACCTTTAAATGGAGAATAGAATAACAAGAGTTGGAAGGGATCTTGCAGGTCTTCCAGTGCAATCTCCTATATCATTTCAAACAAATGGCTGTCCAATTTCTTCTTAAAAACCTCTAGTGCTGGAGCACCCATAACTTCTGAAGGCAAGCTGATTGAATGTTCTAATTGTCAAAAGGTTTCCCCTTATCTCTAGATTAGATCTCTCCTTGATTAGTTTCCATCCATTGTTTCTTACCCTGCCTTCAGGTGCTTTGTAGAATAAATTGGTGCCCTCTACATACAAACGTATGTGCAAAGGATATACCAACCCACTCACCATCACCTCCAACCTCATTCTGAACTGCAGTTTACAGGGAAGTGCATTCATCTAGCATGTTTACATTTGTCTCCAAACTTAGGAAGTTTGCATTAACACAAACCTCAACTGCACCAGAGTCCATATCTTCATTCAAACAACAGCACTTATAATTCTTCTGAAGATGTTTCTCCTGACATGCAAAGTTGGAAGGTAAAAGCTGAGGTCTACCAGAGTATTTTATTAGAAATTTAACCCAGATTCAATCACCTGAGTACAAATTAGAGACCTCCAGACTCTTAAAATGATCTAATAAGTAATCCGCGCCAAAAGCTGTTGGGTATCCGATAACTTCCAAACTAGCCCAGATGTATACAAAAATTAAGAAGTTATCCTGGCAATGAATTTATACAACAGGCAAGTGATACATCTTTCGTATAAACACAGTCAAGAGAAGCATTTTTCATTTTGTTTTGTTGCTGTTATTCTGAATCTGAAGACAAATTACTTATGTAAAATTTTGCTTTACATCTGGATGAGTACAAATATATATTAGTGCAAGTAAATATAAAAAGCCTCAGATCTACATAACAACTGGAGAACTATTTACAAAATTCTTAATAATTGCATAAGTATTTAAAAATATATTTCCCCCCAACTTGGTGGCCTCCATACATATTTGACTACCAGAATGCCCTACAGTACTGGGATTGTTTGGCCATATTGAAATTCTTAAGAGCTAAGAAACACTACTGCAAGGCAGTAGATTTTTTTAAGACTATTAATCACTTTTTAAAAAATTTACTTTCTTAAAGGATACTTTCTCTGCCTTACTCAGCTCTATGATTTGAGAAGTGTTTCTTACAGTGGGGGATGGGAGGTAAGGGATGATTTTGTTATATTGTACTATGTTAATTTATTTGATTCTTTTTGCTAGTTTTATTGTTTTAAATGTGGTTTTATATTCTGTAAGCCGCCTTGAGTCATCATGGGTGAATAGGCGGTAATATAAATTGATTAAATAAATAAATAAATAAATAAATAAATAAATAAATAAATAAATAAGATACAAGCTATATATACATTCTAATGATTCAAATGATCTCAGTAACAGCTTGTGCATCTATATCTCAGGTTATTTTCTTATACCATGCTCTTTTAGCACTCTGGACACAACACTTTTGTGAATGGAAAAGACATATCCACTAGTGGAATACCGATTTAGACTCACAATATCGTATTTACTTCCTACATATGAAAGACAAAGGGCTGTTTTCTAACATTAACCCACTTTCTGCAGGATACTAAAAATATCACATGAAGTGAAGAAATTTACTCCTAACAATCAAATCAAGCTCATCCCCCGCATTGTAATTTTATACATATTTCCCTGACAGCATGCATGACTGAATTCAATAAAATTTATTTTGTTACAAACCTACTTAATGGCAGTCCGTATAACATATATGCAATGGGTGTACAAAATCAGCTAGATTAAAAATTACACATTCTACATTCAGTTCCATATAGCAACAACTAATTTCCCGGGATTATGCCAACGGTCAGTCACCTCTAGAAAATACATTAGCAAATTTTACTGGAATTCACAAGACATTCCTAACATGTCCACCATTTGCGTGGAAAATTAATCTTGAATATGGAAAAATACAATGCATACCAGACCTGGTTTTACCATAAACTGGAATGAAACTTGAAAATTGTATGAAATTTTAATAACTTCCCTCCCCCGCCCCACCAAGACAGTCAATGAACATAATTCACAAAGTTGCTATAAAACTAGCAGATTCATCTGAAGCTAATCTTACTATTAGTTATAGACAGAGAAAACTAAACTGTGGGTGTTAACAGGATACATCACTGTGTCATGTGCAAAATGCAAGAACAGATTGTGTCTAATAATTTATAATAATATTTATCTGCATGGCTCATTAAGATGTCCTTTTTTAAACAGCCAATTTTGATGTTATTTTATACAATATTTTATATAGCTTGACATATTACATGTATCATTGATGTTGGCTCCTGAGGCTTTTGGACTCTGGTATCGTTCTCTTTCAAAGTACTCTTTAAGGATTTCTACTCTACATCTCTGCCATTTACTTTCCCTCTAAACTACTGTTAACCTGTTCAGATAACTGAATGGACTTGAATGCCATGCCCATTTAATTATTGGTTTAACTGTCTAAGTATCAAAAGATGGTTGACAAAAAAAGCAGACTACTTAGAAAGACATTTTAAATTCAGAAATCTAAATTTCAAGGTTATCAGCATCTTTTAAGAAATTAAATTATATCACCTGTGGCAGATTATCATGTACTTTCAAGTAAATGTTGAGAATTTGGAGCAGTTCAGCTATCTGTATTTTACTGCAGAGACATGACATTTCATAGGATGCTAAGAAATTATTTCATTTCTATATTGCAATACATAAATTGGGTCTCCTTTTTTTCAGGATATTTATATATTACAAATGATTGTCAGATATGTGGGAGTAGACAAGTAGTAAAGCTAGCAAAAATGGTTATGCACTATTACCTTTTCTGGGACTTATCTATTGAATTGATTTATTCATTTTGATTAGTAGGTATAAATACTCCCATTCAGTCCCACGAGTTTTAATAGTGATTTGCATATTTATTCCTAGGGATAAAAAAAGAAGCCTGGAATTATTTTTAGCATAATCCTGATTGTGCTTCTATAAAAGAAACTGAAAATAGAAGAAAACAATGTCGCTGAATTCTTTTTATATTCCAACGGCATTTATTTGGGAAACCTTCTGGTATATTATCTTTTGTATAATTGCGATCATACCCATATAATTAACATATATGTACCACATGCATAAGTATGCAGTCTATTGTTTATTTGATTTTATTTGAGAATGTCATGTATAAACTGAAATGTAAGTTTAACATGGTCTCCACGGGATTGCTTTCGAAGATTATTAAAGAGGTGCCAGGTGTTTGGGGTGGGCAGTCAGATCATCTGACATTATTTACCACCACATCAGTTTCTATTGCATTTCTATGCCGAACTCTAAGCTCCAGGGCTAACTTAAACCCATTTGGGGGGGTCAGGTTATCTAACGGACTGTTCTAAGTAGAGAAATCTGATCTGAGGGCCATAACTCCCATTTTGAAAAATTATTTTTAAGAAATTTCTGCAAAGAAATACTGTCCTTCTATTTCCCTCACCACCACCCTGTCAGAACCTATCCTACCATTGCCCCCCACCATCCAGTCAGAACGGTTGAAGCTTCTTGGATGAGAAGTGAAATGTCTTCTACTTCAAGGAAAAACAGACCAGTTGGTCTTTGAAAAAGCACCGTCAGCTATGACATGGATGATTGAGAATCTCCATAGACTTTTTAAGCTTGGTTATGTGGCTGTTCACTGCAAACTTTTTGTCTTTATCTTTTCTTTCTCTGTGTTTGTTATCAAACAATAGCATTTACCTGAAATGGATAGAAGTGCCTTAGGTAGGGAGATTTGGGGTTGGTTTTAACTATTTCACTCTTTTATTAGCCTTCCTGAGGTTGATGCTTTGAAGATGTATTAGAAAAGGCTAAATATATAATGGTTTTGTGGTAAAACTGCTTAAATTATTTTAAACTATTTTATTTTATTTTATTTTATTTTATTTTATTTTATTTTATTTTATTTTATTAGATTAGATTAGATTAGATTAGATTTATACCCTGCCTCTCTTCCCTGGTCAGGGGGAACTTGAGGCGGCTTACAACAGATTTAAAATACAATGATTTACAATATAAAATAACTAAACCAAACAATCAATACATCCAAGGGCCCTCCAACAAAGCCAGGTCTTTGTGGCTTTATGGAAGGCCAACAAGTATAGTTTATGTAGATAAATAAACAATAAACACTGCATTGCTGAGGTTAAAAAGTGTCTGGAGATCAAATTTCAACTCTCTTTAAATGGATATCAAGTTTTCTAAATATGTTAAAAATCAAGGGGGCATTGCAACAGCTGATCAGCAGCCAGCCTATAGATCTGTGCCTGTTACTTAATCTATTTGGTCTGATATTACCATCTGCCTCACTCAGAAATCTTCAATTCTCCCCACACTTCAAAACATTCAAACTCATAAATGAAATTCCGATGGCTCCATAATATCTGAATAATAATTTGGGTGAATTTACCAATGAAGTCAAAGTTTAGGGTGAATAAATTGCCCTTTTTTAAAAGAATATCTATTGAAGCGGAATATGTACATTTAGTAAATTCTGAAATAATGCCATCTACCTCTGACTTAAGCAGTCATATATTGTTATATATAAAGTATATTGGTGAAAAATACACTGTTAAAAAAACCCACATTTACCTCAAGTCACAATAAAATTTGTAGCTAAAAATGCACAACAGAAAACAGTTTTGCTTTGTGATTGATAAATAGTAACAATAAAAACTAATTTTATGGCAGTTATTAATCTCCAATGACAAAAACATGAACCCCTCCCTCTCCCTAATGAATCAGATCCCAAAAACTATAGAAATACACTTTCCCCTAATAAAAGCTTTTATCAATTGGAACAAGTTATAGTAAGGTTAATCATAAGGTTATGGGTGTAGGTTAATAACTTAACAATTATATGGTTGTATGTAATGCAACATGAGGGGGGAAAAACTAATTTCAGTATGATGGTTGATTATTTTTCTCGATATCAATAGAATAAGAGCCAGAGAGCACACCAGTTTTTTTCTGCTGACTTTCCAGTAGCTATTTTAATTATATTACCAGTCTATTATTCAAAAACAATCTCCCTATATAGCTGAGCATCATGGAACAATGTAATCTACAATTACAGAAAACCAAAAGATGAAAATGTCTCTTTATAACTGATCACTATCCACACACCTCAGAGGCCTCACATTGTCAACATTTTTTTTCCAAGGAAAAACAGTTCATTGCCAACCACATTACCTCTTTTGATGTCCTTTTTTTAAGGACAAATTCTGTGGCTGCTTCCATTTCTCCTAGTAAGCTGAATTTTAGTTATCAGCTCTTCAAGTGTGAAAGTTTTAAGGATAATTTATAACTACTAACGTTATTTCACAACACCCATGAATTTCTATTGAGACTTGAAAGTTAAGTACCAATGGATCACTGGAAGATATCTGGAGCATAACATGAAACTATTTCTCAGTATGATTAGAATGAAAAATAAATTGTAGTATATAACTACTTGGTCATGGTGAAGACCTTAATAACAGTAATGAGGTCCAATAAAAGGGAAACTAAAGAGTAGGGCAGTTAAGCTATATTTAATATAGAAGCTCAACATGAAGACAGTGTTTAGTTCCAGAGATCAATTTTGAAATATTAAAAACCAAGCCTGGATTGCCTGACTCTGCTCCATAGGAGCAAGTTTGGGAAGCAAAAAGCATGAAGATAGATGCTCTGTCCTTATGCAAAATTCCCTTTGGTTTTTCACTGCACGAAAGAGGCAATAGTGAGCCATGCCCCTCACTCTATAATTTACAGAAGGAATTATATTAATGTACACTAATGGGAAAAAAATAAGTACTCTCCCTGGATAAATAATGATTATGCTTTTTTAAACATACCATAAATCTAAATGAATGCTGTGGATGGGTGTGAATACATAGAGCTGTGTGTGACATCAATCTTTAGTTTGTATATTTATTACTATTGCTCGCATGCATGGACTTTTTATATTGTCATCAGATGCCTTTTTATGGAAAAGAAGTGATCAAAGTGTTCTGTGGGTGAGCTTCACATAAGTAAAAAGAAGTGTTCATTTTTTAAAAAAAAATCTAGGATGCAAGCAACGTTTCATTCCAATGTAATTCAGACATCAAGTAGCTGGTTTTTGTTGGCTTGTGACTACAAGCAGTCCTCAACTTACAACTCCAATTGAGCCCAAAATTTATGTTGCTAAATGACTTGGTTGTAAAGTGAATTTTGCCCCATTTTATAAACTTTCTCGCCACAGTTAAGCAGTTGTTAAGTTAGTAACATAGTTATTACATGAATCTGGATTTCCCATTGACTTTGCTTGTCTTAAGGTTGCAAAAGGTGATCACATGACCCCAGGGCACTACAACTACCATAAATGTGAGTCAGTTGCCATATTGAGTTTTGATCACATGACTATGGGGATGCTGCAATGGTCATGTGAAAAACTGTCATGTAATCAATTTTTTCAGTGCCGTTTTAACTTCGAATAGCCATTAAATGAATTGTTAAGTAAAGGACTACCCAGAGTAAGAATTGTTTTTACTCTTTTTTTTAGGAAAATGTTCATATTTGCGAACAGAAAGAGAACTGGTTCTGGTTCTGAATTTGTTCAAATTGGGAGTCCCTCTAGACTGCGATGATTTGTTACCAGACTACCTGTGGACAGAGACACCAAGTAACTCCAACTTTTTCTTCCTGTCTGAAACAAGGGAATCATCAGTTCAGTCATACATGCTCTGCCAATCTTCGACATGGTTCCAATTTATTGTTTTAACATTGAATGTAAAGTTCTTTATGTGCTTTGGACAATTGTGCTGTCTTTACCACTCAATAAAAATGGATAGTGGAAGAAAAAGAAATAGTAAGTGGAAAATTCTAATTTCAACAATGGTTAAATTTGGACTTCTTTTTAACTTGAAAATGACTGCCGTTATTCAGGTTGAAATAGATTGAAATCTGCAGAGGTTTGTTTTTCAAAATTGGGAAACTGCAGCTGAAGATTGTGTTTATGCAACATAGTTCCCCACATTTAAATAGACCATAGTTGACTTAATAGGTTCAGTTTGGAGGTTCACACAAGATGTTGAGCTAGCCTATGGACTGCCTCTACACAGCACATTAATGTGTGCTAAAACTGAAATTGCTATTTTGTGATGCAACATGTTACATGAATTACCTGTCTATCTATCTATCTATTTACCTGCAAGTGTGCTTGTATGCAACAAAGAAACAAGAAACTAAAAAGTGAGGATGTTTTCAAATGTAGTGATATGCATTTTGCTGGCCACAGTTATGGTGCAATTATCTCATATACACCGCCCAGGAAATGTTTAAAGATCCAGAACTTCTTTGTCAGGAAAAATGTGCTTTCGGACATCTACCAACTGTTTATTCATGAATGCTGTTTCCTCTTACATACATTTCTTTCCCATCTCTTCATCCCTTTATTGACAGGGCAGTGCCTATATGTTCATTATCAAAAATTATTTAATCATTGCACGTTACAGCTATGAATCTAACTTACTTTTTGAGAAACAGAGTGGAAGTCAACAGGATTTTAGTATTTATTTCAGACAGGACTGTAAATGTTAGGATGCTTTGCAAAAGACAGATGCACTGATGAAAATGAACTTTGAACTCAATCCAAAATTCTTAAGGATATAGGAGCCACATGGATCAGACAAAAATGTATCAACTCCATCAATCTATAATAGGCTGCAGTGGAGGATGGAAAGAGATGGTCTAAGGCTAACACAGCATCTCAGCCACATATTTCTTTTGTGATACCTTGCACAGAAATCAAAGGTACGCATGCAGAGAATTTTTTCTTCTGATTTTGCCTGCTAATGCTATCCCAATCCTATCCCCAAAAAGTGCTTTTTCAGGAAGCAACTGGACTTTCTTGTTTTTTCCTTTGAAGACGTTTCGCTTCTTGGATGAGAAGCGAAACATCTTCAAAAGAAAAATCCAGGAAGTCCAGTTGCCTCCTGAACAAGCATCTTTGGGACAACCTTGACCTGGATGACTGAGAATCTCTACAAACGTCCTGCTAATGCTAGTTTTCCCTTAAATGGACAGAGGGACAATATTGCAAGAATTTGATGGAGGAAGTTTTCTTTGGTAAATATTTTCTTCTCTCCTGAATTTTAAGGTTCTCGGCAAATACAAGCTTAGGAACATGCCATTTGCTCAGAAATTATCCAGTTAACTGCTAAGGCGGAAATCTGGCACCAACTTTCTTGAAAGTAAATACTTTGCATAAGACACTAACCCACAGTAAATTAAGTTATAGTTTAATGACTTAATCTCGTTGTCTGGATTTGTATAATAAACTGAACTATAAACTATCCATGTAACCTTGGTTCATGCAAGCAGCTAATCTAAAATATGCTTGGCTAGTTAGCAGTGCAGTCATGAAAACAGTTCTAGTGTAATTTACTTCTGTGAAAAGATAGCATATCTTTTTAAAGCAACATACTGTTTTGTTAGACTGAATAGGGCAGTCAGCTTTATCCTTTCCAATTAGTTTTCAAGTATATCTTGGTATTTTTAAAAAATATATCCCTGGTAAACATGTTGAGAACTGCAGTCATTCCTTGCTTTTAACTAGTTAGCAAAACCAAGATTGATTTTTATAGAGGAGTATTGGAAAACTGTGCAGGAGAGTACACTTAATGCACCCAGGAACAGAAAAAAGTTATCATTTTTAGTTATGTTTTAGTGTTCAAATTCAGCATTTACTGTTTATTGTAAAAATCACAATATACATTCTCAGTAACGTTCTATGAAATAAACAGGAGTGTTTGCAACCAAAAATAACAGGTACATTTATATACAACTGATTTTTACCAGCTGAAATATAGTCTATAAAGACTGTTGCATCAAAGTGATATTGGATTATCATATATGCACAATAAGCAGCTATGGAAAATATATGAGGAATAAGTTATTAAACTTTCCAAAAGGATAGTTCAATTTTGCAAGGGAAGAAGAAAAATTAGTATCACCCAAGTGCTTTCCTTTCCCTCCCTATTTTTACTAAATGAAATGTTAAAATTGGTAGTAACATTAACACAAATAAAAAAAATCCATGTATAAGTTAACTCCTGTTAATGACAGTTGCAACTCTGAGTTGCTAATTTCAGCCACTTTACATCTTAAAGTTCCATAAAGAACTTTATTTCTCAAATCAAACACTCATCTGATAGGTTCATCTACCTGGTAATACTATAGTTTTAATAATCACAGGGTTTAAACCATTACAAGTCTTTCCGCTCTTTTCTTCCATCTAAAAATAATGCTATTAGTCATTTTACATGTTTTTTTTCTTTGACTGCTAAACTAAATACATGAACTGAAAATCCAGAATATCCCTTTTACTTTTTCAAAGTCTACTAAACCTGAAGACCTTTTCTGGCCTATGATACATCGTCAATTCTGAGTTTTTAAAAAATAAATGCATATACATTTCAAGCACAAATACTCATATTCTTTATCAGATTGTAAAATATACTACAAAGGGCTATTTTTGGTAAGGATGTATCATGATCCAAAGTATTACTTTTGGTATGCTTGGCTAACTTCTTCACCACCAATTACTTTCCTGTAATAAATTATCAAAAAACAAACCCCAAATTACCTAGTTCATTTTAGATGAATGTAGGACCATTTTAAGTTGTGGAATCAGCTTTAGAAAAGTAAACTCCCTAATTTTCAAACAAGGCAAAATCTACACAGCAAATAAGGAAGGAAAGGATCCACTATACTGCCAGCGTTATTTTAGAACTTAAAAAGTTTCATGACTACTAAAAGCATTTGGACTTTCTTTTAAAAAATGCCCTTCACCATTACTTTCACATTAAGTAAAAATAGTTTACATGTCACCAAACAACACACCTTGAAGTAACAGATAAAAATATAGACCATAGATTCCAATCAATTTACTTGCAATATACAACTTGGGAATGTGTATTAAAAAAAGAGAGAGAGAGAGAATAGAAGAAATCTTCGTGTAATGATTATAAAGGGTGAAAAAAAAAATATCCCCTCGGGAATTGAGCGATTTCGTGGCATTTTTTTCCTTTCCAAATCCCATTTAGACAAACTTTCCGGGTATTCCTCCTGTGGGAAAAAACCCAAACAAAACGCCCCAAGGCCCCGGGCCAGGTTTTTTATTGCAGAGGGCCGGCCTCCTCGCTCCCCTTCCTCCAAAACTGGGTCCAGGGCAGTCCAATCCAACCCCATCCCCCACCAGGCTGAGGACGTGTGGCTATGTTTTGTGCACAGTACTACGAAGAGGCAACCAAGTGGGGGCGAGGAGGGGGGGCTCCCCGCCCTCACAACCTGAAGGAGGCTTCGGAAAAGGGATGCTGCATCTTGAAACTAGACAAGAAGCACTGAAGAGGTGGGGGAAGGGGGTTCACGAGGGACGGCGGGAGGCTGGGAAGAAAGAAATCATCTCCTCTGACCTCTAGCGAAGTGCCAGGTTTTTTCTTTAGCTCTTCACATTTCCTAAATTTGCAGATCTGGTGTCCCGTTTTGCGGTTCCTGCAACTGCTGCAGACTCCACAGTTGATGAGCCTCTTGCAGGGCACGCAGACCCCACACCTTTTCCTCTTCTTCTTGGCTGGGTTGCCGCCGCCCCCTCCTCCTCCTCCTCCCGCGCCGCCGCTGCCGCCCCCTCCTCCTCCTCCTCCTCCACCCCCGCCTCCTCCTCCCCCTCCTCCGGCGGCTCCCAAGGAGGAGGACGACGAAGAGGCGGAGGAATGGCTCTGCGGGCAGTCTGCCAGATTGGCAATTTGAAACGCGCTGTCTGTGACGGCTGCTGAGGCTGCTGCGGGGGAGTGCAGGGCTGTCATGACGATGACCCCGGGAGGTAATGAGATGCCCCCTAAAGCCGGGATAGCGGAAAAAGTCCCCACGCGCTCGGGGAGATTCATTATCTCTGCTTCGGCAGCGCCGCATTTGAGCTTGTTCATGCAGTCCCCAGCCAAAGGTCTGCAGTGTTCCGGGGCTAAGGTGGAGAGGAAATTATTATTGGCCATTTGCAACGAGGGCTGCTCGGTTGGCGCGCAGCCAGGCTTGCCGAGCCGCTGGGACTCGTTCCGGTGGTGCAAACTCCCGGCGGCGCCGTTCCCGCTCCTGCCGGCGGCGTGCAGAGAAGAGGCGGGCGACGAAGCCGACGGCGGCGGCGGCGCTGCCACCGACGAGGCGGCGACGGCGGCGGCTTTCCGGGCCACGCC
>JANHGC010001634.1:148226-159085 GCA_027560395.1 Boaedon fuliginosus
CGCATGGCAGGGCCCTCGGGGTCGATCTCTGTTCCCCCACCAACACCGACTGGGTCCGGTCCGAGAGGTAGGAGGAGAACCACCGTAGAACGGTGCCCCCCACTCCCAACCCCCTGAGCCGACCCAGAATGATACCATGATCGATGGTATCGAATGCCGCTGAGAGGTCAAGAAGCACCAGGATGGAGGGAGACTTATGTGCAGGTTTTTCATGAGATGGATTCATGCTCATTCATTTTGACGAATAAAAAATTACTCATTAAATAATTTATTTATTTGAAAGGGAAAAAAATCTTTATCTTTGAGGAAAGAAGTGACCTATAATGAAAACTGATATATTCTGTAAAAAAATTTAAAAAAATGTTAAGCTTATATTTTTAAAAATTTGAGTTCCTTTCTTGCTTTGTTAGTTTTAAAATCTATTTGCTATTGATACTTCTATGCCACTGTAATCCATACAGCTGTGAGTGACATACGACAAGTAAACAAGAGAAGAACAGTAAAATATGCACATTAATGTAGCACTAAACAGCAGGAGTGATTCTAAAAAAACCTAACATTTCAACAAATATGCTCTCTTGGAGCCAAGTTTTTACTTCTTTGCAAAACTCATTAGGGAGGAAATGGTTCTTATATGTGAGGACAAATTGTACCATAGGAGGAGCTTACAACTGAGAAGACTTTTATGGCCATCTCTATTAATGACATTCCTTCATAGATCTATAACAGAATGTCTTGTCCAACAGAACCTCTTAGTGGACAGGCAGGTTCACTCCTAAGCAGGCATTTTATAGACAGCCATTCCCTGAGTAATGTGGATTTTAAATCCAATAACCAGCATCTTGAATTGCACCCAGAATTTGACTGGAAGCCATTGCAATTCTCAAAATAAAGGTGTTACACAGTTAAATCTCAAATCCCCACCCTGCCTGAGCCACTGCAAACTGAAACAGTTTAAGCTGCATGGCCTTCAGGTATAAGCTCTGGTTAAAGCAAATTGTAGTAGTCTAGTCCTGGGAGTGGGGGTGATGGGGGCATGCATAACTATTCCAATGCTTCTGATTCAGGAGGGGTTGCAATTGGCACCTGAGATGTAATTGTGTAAAGGCTCTCCTGGCCGTGGTTTAATTCTGCTGCTCAAATAGAAACAGCGAGCCCAGCAGAACCCTCAAGTTGGAAACCAGTTCTATCATGGGAACATGGTTCTATCCAGTATTAAAAATGATATATATCTCTGGAGTCCAAGAAGTTTCTTTCCTCATAGTCAGTCTGTCTTTCTATAATCTAGTCCGGGGATGTCAAACTCAATTTCATTAGGGCTGCATCAGGGTTGTGTTCAACTTCGAGGGGCCAAGGTAGATGTGGCCAGCTTGACATCACTTGTCTGAACCATAGATCATTGTAGCCAGACTCAAACAAGACAGCAAGCCAAAATCAAACAAGTTAGTATCTTCCACAATACGTAAGCCCAACCTATCCCTAAAGGAAATGGGCAGAAAGAAGCTACATTAATATACATCTAAGCATAATATTTCCATTACAAAACACAATTTTTGTCCCATAGTAACAGGCCTTAATGTACATAAAGTACATCAATCAGTTGAACCATGTAAAGTTGAATGAAAGATGGCATCCATTAATACAGACCTGCCCACCCAGTTAAGTATTCTAGTGAGAGGCTTCCATGTGAATTGCTAATGTCTAGAAAAAAAATGTTTTGAATGAAGCTGGCACAATGAAATAATACTGCTCCCAGTCACCATTGTCCTATTAGAACAATAAAGAAGTTCTAATAGGAACTTCTGGAAGTGCTATTGCATCTGTAATATTCCAGATCAGAACCACTGCATTCTCCTTTTTTTCTTCATGTGCTCATTGAGGCCTAGTTGCTCATTTGTATTGCAGATGCTGGGATTATTTTGTGCTCCCAACACCTTCTTGCAAAAAACCCCTGCAGTCAGAGCTACATTTTGAGAAAAGGGCAATTTTGCTTGCTATTCTGATTACCCCCAAACTAATACAAAATAACTCTTATACGTAGAAAAGGGGAGCATTATTTTGCATGGATGTGGAAGGTAAGTCAAATATTTGAAAATATACCTGGCTTTGAAGGTGTACAAACATACCAAACTCAAACTTTCATTTCTGATTTCAGCAAGGTGGAGATTCTGTTTTACACTCATATGAGGAAGAAAGGCAAACTGCTTGAAACTGAACATCGAACTGTCTTTTGCAACATGTCCATATAAGACGTTATGCATAACAACTGCAAAGACATCGCTGAACTGTATTCTCTTGAATAAATTCTATAATACACATTTTTGGTCATTTTGTACAAAATCAAAACCATGTGAAAGTGAGGGGCTGGGCTTACTGATCTTGCTAACCTATATTCCCAGCTGGGAGAACTTGTTTTCTTAACATCTTAAATTTCTGTCTTCAGTTTGAAACCTTGTTCAAGTTTCAGTTCATAGAGGCTATTAAGCTTCTTTGTGTCTAACCTAGGTAGCAGCACCAGGTAGATTCAAGATTCTGTTATATCCTGCAACAATAAAGTAGAATTCTTCAATCCCTATGGTGCCTTTTTTCTTGACTTGGCCTACTTCAAAAAGTTTATAACAATCTTGGAAGCCTGTCTTACGTTTTCTGTCTCTGATGAAACAAAATCAAGGCAAGTTATTTTGAGTTTCTTTTTCACACCTCAGCTCAGTCTTTGGGCTGTGTAAACTTTTCTCCAAGACCTCTTGTAATGGCTCATCCTTGCCTTTCCCTTTTAACAGCTCTATATATTTCACAGGGTACCCTTATTTCCAAAATAACATAGCAAGAGACAGTTGGCTGCAGGTCCATGTCACGCCAGACTGAATGCTGCTGAGTTTTGTTTTTGCATTTCAAAAAAATACATGATTGAGATAAAATTGTTTGTTGCCCTTTGGCTATCCATAAAACCACACTGGAAATGACCAGAGCTATTATTGTAAGGGTTGCAGCATTCCACTGATTAATTGATCAGATTAAGCAAGTGACCTCCTTTTTAACTATGGAAAAAGTTGCTCCCCAATTAATCAGGTAGCTAAATCAGTCTTTCCTATTATTTCATGAAAGATGTGGAGCCAGAAGCACCTTAGAAAAAGCACCCTGCAATATAGAAAGAAATGTTCTTCTGGAGATGCACCAATCACATTGTTAAGTGCATTGCCAAACAAAGAAAATTGTGCCTTTGCTTTTAAATCTTTTGGAAGCGAGTGTATTGTGAAGGTGTCTCCTCTGATAGAAGATCATCTACTGGGATCCCATAACTGAGTGTTCTCAGGATTAGGTCAGTTCCTGTGGAAAAGATTAACCTTAATACCCAGATTACTCCCCCTTGCCTGGTTTCTGAAGACCTTTGAAGACATGACTCTTAAGAAAGCATTGCAATATTCAGAATTGCTTCATACTTGCTGAGCTGAACAAGGAAGGAAATATTTGTTTCTTAGATTATAATATGTTTTAATGTTGTTTCTTAATAGAAGCCTCCTGGAGCCAATGGAAACTTAAATTAATCAAATACAATTTCTTTGATCAGTTGATAGCTTTGCTGCTAAAATCTGGGTTGTATTCAGTCTCTACTTTTGCCCTCCACTCCTCATTGCATCTCTTAATTCTTAATTGTGATTATCTGAATCAAATGTTATTAATAAACTAAAGTTACCAGCTTTGCCCAATATTCTTAAGTGTCTTTGCTCTTTTCTACATTATCTCCACCTCTTTGTGTAAAGCCAAACAGGATGCAAAGGTTTCTTAAAGGGGTAACTAATGCTGAATACAGTGGAACATCTTTTAAATGTTTTGTTTAATGGAACCCACATGACCAGTCTTTTTCATTATCTGCACAGTGAGATGTTACTTAGGAGCAAATTAGTAATCAACGTTATCACTGTTCTTAGCAGTAGTTGTATAGTCTTCAGATTCACAACCATGGAATAACAATTTTGCACAAGAGAGCACACCAAATAAGTTGTATTCTTTAGCTGTGTCATTTTTAAAAAAGATTACACTGAATTTAATCATTTTTATTTACTTTAAAAGAAGAATTTTACTTTATAAATTATAAATTAATGTTCCTTTTCCTTATTCATGGTCACATGTCCACTTTTAACAAAGGGAGGTTGATCTTGATTGCTTCTCTCACTCATGATTAATATTCAAGTAAGAACTTTGGAAAAATAAGTTTTATGTGGAGGCAGCTTTGTGGTGGCTGAAAGCACTTTTGTTTCTATGAGTAGAACACCAGATTTTTTCCCCCAATTAACCCTCTTCCCACCCCCACCCTCCATTTCTGGCTTTGAAAAGCTGTTCTTCTAACATTAAACTAATGCTGAGAATGCCCAGTGCTAAGTTAATCCTTTGGAACAATTATGGACAATGGTACAGGAAATGAAGTAGGTAGTTGGGAATCACGCATGTACAGTTCAGTATATAGAAATATGGTTTGTCTTGCATAAGCTACAAACAGTTTTCACTACACAAAGCCGTTCTGCTTACAGCTCATTTAGCAGTTTGCTGAGTGTGTAATGACTTGGAAGATATAGGTGAAAGTTGCAAACTAGTGTGCAGGTATTGGAATTTAATTCTAATATTAAAAGTATGAGATTTAAGGCTCAGATTTTTCAATTTGTTCATTCCAGAAAACCCCACCACCAACTAGCTAAAACTAGCTAAAGACAGATTACTAACTGAAAACATTAATGCTGAGAGCGTCCAGGGTTAAGTTCAACAGCAAGGCCGCTACAGCAACTGTGAAACACTAAGCAACTGGTCAAATAAGAGCTACCCTTAACACATTATTATTGCTATTCTAAACACATTATTCCTTGGTGCCAGAGGAAAAAATATGCATTTTCCCCACTAGTTGTCATTCAACTTGATGAAAAGCATTTGCTTTCAAAATTCTTCCAAAGTGAGAGAAGAGAAAAGAGCATTTCAAATAAATTCTTCAGAATGGAATGTGGTCGTGCATATATATTTACTTTCAATGTGTGTAGGAAGTGTGAACAAAGCTCTGTTTCTCATTTTCCACTGGTCTGAAGTCTAACTGGCTTCCCATACTTCAATTGAAACCTAAGAGGATACCTCAGGTAGGAACTTTCTCATGAGTCTTTCTCAGCATCTGTGAAATCAGACCACTGTCATTGCTAAAGGGGAGCCCTATGGATATATTCTTCTGAAGAACTTCAGAAACAGTACCAACCAAGTATTCTAATCCACACGTCCACTGAGGAAGACCACTTGTGCCCAACTCAACTAAACAGTTCTAGTAGGGCACTTGGAAGATCTTCCTATTAAGAAATAACAGGTGGAGGAACACATAGCAACACAAGTTTCCATATTCATTGCCATGTGTCTTGTTTAGAAGGCTATGGAACATGCAGTAGAACAACCCATGGACATGGAGTTAGTAATGAGATAAGACCAAGAGAGCTACCGCTGATTTTCCCAACCAGAATGGACCTACAGACAAAATAATGAAATTCTGAAGAATGTGAGCCTGTATTAATTTAAGACAGGGCTATCAAACTTTCAGCCTCTGGGACGGATGTGTCACACGCTGGTTATGCCCATGCCTGGTTTAGCATGGGTGGGGGGGAGTCAAGATACGTTACGTGATGATGCTCTGACTATGCGAGTCTGACACCTCTCATTTAAGAGAAATATTCTTTGCACTGCACATGTCAGCCAAATTGTTAATGTTTACATTAGAATCAAAACCAGAGATTTCTAAATAAACCTGAGTGGCTTCTCACCATTAACAGCAAGGGCTGTGGCCTGCTTTGAACGTGCCCTTCTATTCCCTCAAATAATTATTAATGACAATACTGTTTTTATGGCATTCATTACTGCACTGCTGAGAGGTGCCCTAAGGCAGAGATGTTCAAACTGACTTTTTGGTGGTCTCACTTTGCAGCCATCAGGAACTATTAACTGTGCTGTTTGTTCTAATATTTGATCAGAAGTACAAGGTGCTTTATAAGACTTCTCTGTCAACAGTTATAGTACCTAGACCAATTTGGTGTCTGGATTCATGTTTCGTATGCAAGCTTGAATAATTGTTTCATTTTCCTAAAAGCAGTTCTTGGTAACAAACTACGTATTGAAGTTGACTAAAGAAAGAGCTAATTCAGAGAGATGATTGATATGGGCAGCAAAGAGCTGCCATAACTTTGGATGATATTATATTGTCACACTTGGCTCTTGTTGATTTGCCTGTGAGATCCATCTAACGTTACCATTTGCTACAAAAGAGCACAAGCCTCACACCATGAAAGTATACAAACATTTACAAAGTAAAAGAAATCTCTTGACAGCAATGCTTTTCAAAACTTCCCATGCTGAGAAGATGAACAAGTACTTGTTTTTTAATCTGACTCCAGGCCAAGCTGCAGGCTAATTCATATTCCAGATTGCATTAGAGGTATCTAGTTGTTTGCCATATTAAATGTTTAGAACAGCTTCCCCTAATTTGGTGCCTTCCAATTGCTTCGGATTACAATCCCCATCATCCACTGGATGTTATATTGGGTGAGAGAAGTAAAAGTTATAGGATAATATAGCTGAAAGAGATTAAGTTAGAAAAAAGGTGATATGTCACATTAATTACATTGAAAACAACAAAGGGTAACCATTTCATTATTACTTAATCTTTCATGGATTACATAGATCTAATTGGACATAACGAACCATTGTTTAATATTATGGTCCTAGCAGTAGTGGGTTTCAAATAATTTCACCACCGGTTCACCAAAAATGTGAGCATGTGCATGTGCGCGTGGCTTCCATGCATGTGCACATGCACAGCTTCCGCCTCATGGCAAGGCTAAGCAGCCTTTCGAGACCTGCTCCCCTCCATCTCTGCTCTCTAGGGCAGCAGATGCTTCTCTCTGCATGACTGGGAGAGCGTCTTGTGCAATTTAGAAGCTGTGAGTTGCCGCTTTCCTCGAAGTCCCATCCGGAAAGCGCTGTGGCACAGAGAAGGAGCAGCCATGCTGAATGCTGTTTCTCTCAGCTGCAGCGCTTTCTGGATGAGGAAAGCGGCAGCTCACAGCTGCTGAATTGCACAAGACGCTCTTCCAGCAAGAGCAGCAGTGGAGAGAAGCAGCTGCCGACCCTCAGAGCACATGGAGCATTTCTGCGAGCGACCGAGGCTCAGCAAGGGTTGGAAGAAGCAGCTGCAAGATCTCAGCTGCAGCGCTTTCTGGATGGGACTTCTTGCAGGTAAGAAGAACCATCCGATTCATTCCCAAATCACTTCGGCCCTCCTGTGTCCATACTGAGCTCCCCACAGCCCTTTGGCCTAGTGCAGCAGGCTACAGGCCAAATAAATTGCTTTGGCCCAGGGGGGCATTGTTTGACGCCATACGAGGGGGGGGCATGTGGGCGGAGGCCTGAGGCAAGGCTGGAGCCAGGGAATGGTGTGTTCCCTGACCTGGCCGAGGTGGGCAGAGGCTCCAGGGCAAGGCCAGAGTGGGCGAATGGCACATTCCTCAACCTGGCTGAGGTGAATGGCGAGCAGGTAGAGGCTCCAGGGCAAGGCCGGAGCCAGGGTATGGCATGTCCCCGGGCCCAGACCTGAGGTGAAGGGTGACCGGATGGCATGCTTACCTTTGGTGAGCAAAGCAGGTGAGGCACAGAGGAGAGGCACAGAGATTAGCTGGGCCGCATGATGAAGGCAAGATATATAGGGTGGGGTTGGGTGGTGTGGTGCGGTGCGGTGCAGTGTGGGAAGAACCAGCCAATAGTGCGATTTGCTGGTTTTCCAAACTGCACAGAATTATTACTATCAGTTTGATAGAACTGGTTTGAACCGGTTCAATACCACTAGGACCTCTGGGCCACTAGGACCTCTGGGTCCTAGTCAAAGATCAGACAGAAGAAGCTCGCTGTTTCTCTTTTGGCTGCAAAACTACTTAAGCTGAAGCTTCTTGGTTAAGTCTACCACATTTTGTATATGTTGTATATGAACTGCACCAGAGCTTAGTTGGCTTAAATGGTAGTTTACTGAAACAGTCCAAGATTCAATTATAGTTTCTAGGCTTCTCAACAAACTAGTTTTTTAAAAAACCCTACAATTATCAGTTCAAGTATAATGAGGAACTGCAATTAGTTTGTTTTAAAAAAATTCTTGTTGGTACACTGGAGGAAGAAAGAGAATCAGTCTTTAGGCTCGAACATATTCATTTCTGCAGTGTCAATTTTTTTTTTGATATAACTAAGAATATGCGTTAAATCATTGGGGAATACAACTCTGGAGATTCACAATACTTTTCATTGCTTATTTGTGTTTCATTTGTCATGACCCCAACATCAGACTTCTCTGTTCAGAGGATGAAGCTATATAGAGGAATTCTCAAAACAGAAGAAGGAAGGCTTTTCTAGATTTAAGGTGGATGACCTTTTTCTCTTCTTTTTTTTAATTTTTCATTAAAAAAAATATCTGCAACAAGAATCTACATTGCTGCAATCTCTCTGTGTTCAGAGGACATATTACGGTCAGCTGAATCTAAAGATTCAGTTCCAGATTCAAGTTCTACCCCACAATTTTTCTCAAACTGGAAAACCCCTTTAGCAACTGCTCTAGCAACCCGCATTGAGCTTAATCCAGGACAACCAGCCTTTATATTTGTGACAGGTAAGGTTGTCAGAAGTGGCAAGTTGAATTTGCCTTGACTTGTGTTGAACAGCCTCACCCCCAGCCAAACTATAGTCTGAGATATGAGCAATTTGGAAAGAATATGAAGGTAGAATGATTTTATAGTTTACATTGGGAAATGTCAAGCCACATAAAGTATCAGGATAGCAGTTATATTTGCAGATGAATTTCAACTGAATGAGACATTGCAATTGTTTGGAGTCCCTGACTTCTACATAGGCAGTAAGAACATGTGGTCCTATGTTCACATCATACCTCAAAACATCTCAAACCTGGAGTCACAATACCTGTCATGTTCTCTGCTATACTTCAGTACCAACATTGTAGATAGCTACCAACTTAGAAAGACTCCGGTGATTTACAGAGCTAATAGCATCTACTGCCATAAAGTTGTTGATTGTATTGTAATGCCTCTCTAAGCTGTTCCTCCAGGCACTCTTGCTTGTCTTATAAATATTTATTATTTATATGGACATGATTTCTATGTCACATATCAAATTAATTTTCCAAACCATCCTCCATTAGAATAAATACACAGCATTGATACAAAAATACTAAGAATAATTAGCAGAAGAATAACCCATATTTGTTGGTTGCCAAAAGAAAGTTAAAGAAGTCTGTGGCATCACAAAGATTAATAAATTTGGCATAAGTTTTTGTTTAAAGAATGTGTGTGTGGGTTGGTGGGTTGGTGTAAGATAAAAATGGGGGGAGTGAATCACCTATTATTATTTCTAAACATTATCTATACATTTGTTTTACAAAGCAGGTCAATAATCCCTATACATACTCAGAAAAAGTAATAGTTTATGCAATTTATAGCATAACCCTATGCACCCTAAGAAATAAATCCCACCTTAATTAATCAGATTATTCTCTAGTGTATCTACTTCTATTTGAATATCATTTTTAATCAAAATACATTAATTCTTGTTGTAATTTTCTGTTTTCTTTTCCCAAGTCTTCCCTTTTATGTAATTTATTAACATATATTACAAATGTCAGAATCACCTTACTGTAATTTGATTGTTTCCTTTTAAATTAATAGAATATTTACTCAAAGGACTTTTGAGTATTTTAAGAAGAGGAATTATGTGTGTGTGTTTCTATGTTCAAGTGGTGCTCCAGATGTTTTGGGATTGCATCCAATGTACCTGGTATTATCTTTTTTTTATTTTGCCACCATTGTTCTACTTCTATTTGCTGGTCTTTGTATTTGTGAATGTCTCCAGTTCTTTCCCTTTATTATTCTCTCTCTTGATATTGCCATATATACTATCCAGATTTTATTCTTTTTCTTATTAACAACTTAAATTTGTTAAGTAGCAGGGGCTTGTCTGTTTCATTCCAAAGTCTCAGAGCACTTTAGCTTCTTCATTTTCTATTACTTTGTCTATTTTATAGTCTCACAAATTGCTTACAAGCAAATAGTATTCTTGCAGGTATTCCAATGCATCATTGTTGCTACTTGTCATGCTGTTGTTTGTAGTTAGCCTGTGCAATTTTCTTGCAGCAGCTAACTAGGTAGTTCACTGTTTCTTCAGCTTCTTTGCAAATGTGGCTCTTGCTGTCTAATGTTGTCTTCTCAATCCTGTATGTATTTGTTCTTAAGTCTTGGTCTTATGCAACCAGAATTATACCCTCTGTCTCTGCCTCCAACTTCAATGCTCTTAGCCATTTGCCTTATTATCTGCTATGATTGCTTTTTTCTTTTAAATGTACTGGCCATGTAATACTTTTCCTTGCCTTGACTTTTTTCTATTCTTCATTTAGTCTTTCTTATATCCCAGTTTGCTCTTTCAGTACTCAGTAAGCCTTCATAGTATGTACAGTAGCTTCAGTGCATCGTCTTCACCGTCCTTCAGATATTTTTCCAATGTCCTTTTTTTTCTTCAACTATCTGATGTACTTGCAACATTCTATGCCCATCTATTTTCTTTGGTAAGCAGAGTGGGCCAAGATTGCTGCATGGATGAAAGATATGACTCACTGTTACTATATTTTTTGGTTTTCCTATCCTGGGCTTTTAGTTCTACTTGAATCCAGTCCACTATTCCAGCTGAGTATCTAACTGAATTGCTAGCCTTCTTAATAGCAATACCACTTAGACTTATATCTTAATAGCAATACCACTTAGACTTCATAGTGCTTTACAGACCTCTCTAAGCAG
>JANHGC010001636.1:0-13434 GCA_027560395.1 Boaedon fuliginosus
TAGCTGAAGAAGTTTCTTGGATGAAAAGTGAAACATCTTCAAACAAAAACAAGAAAGTCCAGTTGACTCTTGAAAAAGCACCTTTGGGTCTGCCTGACTAGTTGTCCCTTTGCTATAAAGTGGCTTTAAAAATTAGAATTTTAAATTTATGCTGCCTTGAAGAATTTCATCACCAGGGTGAAAATGTCAGCATGTTCATGCCAGTCCAGATACCATACTGGGATTGGAAGGTTTTGTCTCTGGACAATCACGTGCTATACTGTAATTATCCAGGCCTGTGGGGCTCTGGGCCTCATGTTCTATCCTAACAGCAGTAGAAGTCACATATTTAAGCATCTAGCCTCACTTATACAATATATACTGCTATTGGCACGCTCTCTCATCCTTATTCACCTGTGCCTGCCAACCTTCTAAATTTACTTCCTTCTCTTTTTACATGTTCACATCACATTTTTCCCCATTGAACTGAGAGATCTCCTTATATTCCCTCACCTCCCACCCAAGATCCAGCCCTCTACCCCCTCCCAATACAGTCCTTGCCAGTGGACTATTGTTTAGTTTCCAGATGAAGGTATCTAGGACTATAGTATTCTGGACTGGCATCTTTGAATGATACTTATGAGATATTCTCCAGATGAAATACAAATGTCCAGAAAAGCAAGCCAGAAACTTGCTAACTGGGGATTATGGGAGAATCAATCTACCACATCTGGTGGGGACCAGATGAGGTTCTCCTTAGCTATGACAATAAAGGAACAAAGTTCATTTTGAATCGGTTTGGGAAAAGGCAGAAATATTTTTCTAAGATACCATTTTATGTCCAAAAGATAAAAACTGTAGTAGGCATTCCTGTTAAGCATGAAAAACTACAAGGAGAAGCTTTGAAAGTAACCAGCTAAGAAAAATAAATGTAATCCTACTGAAAGACTCACTGGAGAAGAGCCTAATGCTGGGAGCAATTGAGGGCAAAAAAAGAAGGGTACGGCAGAGTATGAGGTGGCTGGATGGAGTCACTGAAGCAGTCAGTGTGAGCTTAAATGGACTCTGGGGGATGGTAGAGGACAGGAAGGCATGGAGGAACGTTGTCCGTGGGGTCGTGATGGGTCAGATACGACTTTGCAACTAACAACAACAAATACACAAGAATCTGATCTATTAACAGTCAAGGCAAATTGGCACTAGATAAGAGTCAACAGAATTCATGGGGGCCTGACTTAGGTTTCTTGTGGGAATTTAGCAATTCCAAACTGATGATGCATTTAACCCCACCTTCTGGCTCGGAAGCCTGGTCATCTCCTACAATTTTCAGTTTAAAATGGAATTCTTTCAAATTTTCTAAGTCCTGCTCTTTGAAAAAATAATAATGTTTATTGTAGGCTACAGGCTGAAGCCACCAAATACTCACTATTCCCTGGAAAAGCGAAAACAAGTTTGTTTACAAAACTAAAAATCCTGTTCTGAAATGGCCGTTCCTAGAGAACAAAAAAGGTTTCACATGCTTTTGACACCAGAGGGCAGCATTGCACCATGATTCAATTGGTTCGTTTATTCATGTAATCCTGTTGCTGAAATGTAGGAAAATGACTCCAGCTTTCTCTCCTCATCTGTTCCTTCAAAGGGAAATCATTAACCAGGATAAAGAGAATGAAAGGAAAGCTTTGCTACGTGGAGCAAGCTTAATGTATGATACATTGGTTTTATCATTAAATAATAGAATACTCCAGGGCATGTTATAGAGGTGCATAAAGTGCTCCCTTAGAGGGAACTGTTGTTAAAGATTCAGGTTTTTAGTCAAGATTTCCTGCTGTTTATATTTATTTCTTTCTGTCTTTTTCTGGAAATCAAAGCTGGGGTGGTTTCCATAATATGTTTAAACTGCTAAAATAAACATGACTTGTGCTCCTAATTTATTTTTAACAGTTGCAGCAAGTGCAGTCTTACTGACTGTCAAGACGTGATAGAGAAATAGGGCAAGGCTGTGGAGAATTACTCAACTTTGTCTCATTTCATGACAAACTCCGTGGTAGTCTTCAAGGAGAATCCAGACATGTAAATGCTTTCATTTTTAACATTTTCATTCTCTGTCTTTGAAACATATTAAATTGAATGTTTTTCAGGCTTGTAAGTATTGTTAGTCAATTTGTATTAATCGTCTTTTCAAGGAGTTCACTTTTTTTTTGGACAAGATCACTAGTATGAACTGGGCAAATGTTAAAAAAGAATGTATTGGCCTTTAGAGCAATTCCTTGAAGTGGATTACTTCATAAGAAGTGGATTCTCTTTCATAAGAAAGAGTGAAGATTACCTACTGTATAATAATTAGGTCTCCAAAACCATCATATAGATGTCTCATGAAGGCACACACTGATTTAAGTCCTGATTTTGGATTTCTATATCCAATTGTGTTTGCATATATGCATAATCTGGCAAGCAAAACACCAAAGGTGTTTGGAAATTTAGTTTAAACTCTGAATGTTAAAAACAATGCTAGATCCAAAACAGATACTATATGACTATTCCAGGGAGCATGGTTATTTGTGCATAGTGGGGATGTAATTTGTACATAATTGTGGCAGTCAAGATAGGAAAGTAAAAGCTCTGGGCTTTTAGATGCAGTTAAACTGCAATCCAATCTAACACTAGCCAAGACTGCTGGGGATTGTAGTTCAGGCACAAGCCTGCCTCCATCTGTATCAGTGAAGCAAATATTCAGATTCAAATATTACAAGCAAACAACTTTACATCAGATAAAGGAGTTATGACATTCAACTTGGACACTTTAAAAATAACCTCATACGATAGAAATAAATTAATGACACTTCAGATTGCCTACATGCAGTGGTGAGATTAAGGCAAGCTGTAGTGTTGCCTCTGTCCATTCTTAATTAGAAATAGTGTTAGAAATTTCTATGTTAGGAACTGTTTTAATTATAAATCATTAAAACTGGGAAAGAGCCTGCATTATCTTCTGCTTTCTGTATATGCAGTGTTGGTATTGCCAGGTGTTCAGACAAGCAGATGTAAATTCTATTCATAAGATTTGTATCAGAAGTGCATCATTTGTTTCTTGACTGACAGAATATACTGTAGTTAATTTTTAAGTACAAAGTTTAGTAGGAAACTTTGGGGCTTGCTTAAAATATTTTTCACTGTTTCATTTTCCGTTCTGTCAAAGGCAGAAAATATTTTTTTGCAGAAAAAAATGGTCAAGGTCAACATCTAGCAACTTGTACTCAGACCAGATTGAAAGATTTTCTAAATAGAGCCAATTAAAAATAGGAACTGAAAAGTCCTAGACACTGAGGCCTCCCAGAGTCTCAATTCTGATGGGACCACAACTCTCTAAATTATTAAACAAGTTTATGTCTTCTAGAAGTCCAAAAATGAAACTATAATTAATAATGTATTAAATATTTGAGACCAATAGTATCAATGAAAATCAAATAACATATCAAGAATTTGTGAGGAATTTAGCACCAAAAATATTTTGAATGAAGGCCATATAATTATATATTAAAGGGGAAAATATACTGACAAAAATAACTCAAAACAAAGGGCCTCACTAAAGTGATCAGCAACAGTAGACATGACAATTCAAATACTAGGATTGATCATTGACTATCTCAAGAAAGTGTATCTCTTTCATACTTTAACATCAGAAAATATTATGTTCTATTTCTCTTGCTGTGTAGCTAATGCATCTATCTATCTATCTATCTATCTATCTATCTATCTATCTATCTATCTATCTATCTATCTATCTATCATCTATCTATCTATCTACCATATTTTTTGGAGAATAAGATGCTCTGAAGTATAAGATGCATCTAGCTTTTGGGGAGGAAAACAAGGAAAAAATCTGTCTCTGTCTCATTTTCAGCATCCGCGAGCCTCGTTTTCAGCCTCCACACACCCCATTTTCCTCCTGTTCCAGGTGGTGGGGATCAGAACAGCCAAAAAATGGGGCTCACGGAGGCAAAAATGGGGCACGCGAAGGCTGAAAATGGGATGTGGAGGCCAAAAATGGGGTGCACGGAGGCAGCAATAGGTGATGGCAATCCCGCATTTGAAACAGCTGATCATTAAAAAGCTGATCCAACCAACAATCAGCTGCTTGTGCTAATCAGGCTGTGCTAAAGCTGAAGCAGGCTGTTTGCTATGTGTTGCAAGGAGGCAAATTACTGGGAGGCAGAGGCTGAAGGGTGGGGGCCAGTGGGTGGCGGGGCTTTGGCAACATTCACTGTATAAGAAGCACAGACATTTCCATCTATTTTTGGGGGTGGAAAAAGTGTGTCTAGTACTCTGAAAAATACAGTAAGTGTATGTAGTGTATATTGGAGTTTGAGACCATATGCAATGAAATTTAATGCAGATTCAGTGTCAATAAAGTTATTCTAAGTCTATTATTATTGTTTTGATTTGTACAGCAACTACCGGTAATCTTATCTGAGTGATTCTGAGCAGCTCACAACAGGTAAGAACAATCCAATAAAAGCAAGTTAAAAATCAATATACAAATGTATAAAACTAAAAAGAAAAACAAAGTTTCCCTTGGTCCAGTCATGTCTAATTCTCCATTTCTTAGCCAAGGGAGCCAGCATTGTTTGAAGACATTTATATGCTTATGTGGCCACCATAACTATACACCAAGGCACTTGGAACACGGTTATCTTCGAATTGAAGTGATACCTGTTTATCTACTCACAGTTGCATGCTTTCAAACTGCTAGGTAGGCAGGAGCTGGGGCAAAGACAGGACCTAATCGCATCACACAGTGCTTGAAACATGCACCCAGGCTGTCAGCTTTCTAGCTGACAAGCTCAGCATCTTTAACTGCTGAGCCATAAATTGCTGAGCCATAAATTGCTGAGCCATAAATCATTGTAAAAATAAAATAATCATGATCGGTGGCAAATTATTACTTACAGCAGCTCAACGCAGCCAATGTAAAGCTCCCCACTCTTGCCAGACCTCAGGCACAGCCATGTCTCCAGGGCCTTCCCAATGGTCAGGACCAGTCTAAGTTCTGGGGAATATACTAGTGTATGTCTTCTTGTAATTCATATTGCAACAGAACTTTAAACAAGGGTGTTGTCAAAGGAAATTGTTCAAGAATTTTGCCGCCTGGCAGGGAAGTTAAGGAATTGGCCTGAATGAATCCTCATGCATTACTTCAAGGAATGCATTGATGAGGAGCTGCTAAAAACGTGCCTGTGTTGGGGAGTGCCAAATTATCGAGTGGTACAGGATGGCCATTGCCATGGACAACGAACTGAGACAGCATCACAGCACTGCATCAGAGAAACAGCCCCGGAGACAATTCGGTCACCCCCCCCCACCTGATTAAGTAGCAACCTAAGGTGACCGTGACCAACCCTATCAAATGTTTCAGGTGTTTGTTTTTTTAAAATTAGAGTTTTAAATGTATTTCAGATGTCATGAATTTTTATATTATTAAAAACATTTGAATTTTGTGACGTTAGTTATTCTGAAATATTGCTTCAAAGCCCTCACTTCTTTTGAATCACTGACTGTACAGATCTCTACCTAAAATTTATGAAGAAATTATGTAAGTAAAGTTTATACAATTCCAGGGTTCTTAGGATAATGAGTATATCCTGAAAATGCATTTTCCTATAGTTACCTAAGGTGTTCCGATCTTGTGAGATTTATTGCAGAGGTAGTATGGAGAACATTAAACAGACAGCATAATAACACAATTGCTGTGGATCCGGTTCCAAATGGTAATCAAAAGTTGCAGCAATCCCAGAATTAGCCAAAGGCAATCTATGCCTATTCATCCAGCTAAGCCACCAATGTGATAGGTAACTAGCTATTGATTGATTATAACTCTCCATGGAAAAATAAATTGTGCTTCTCTGCTGAGTTATAACCATATTTTTCCTCTTTATAAATTTTCTTCCTCATTGTATTTTTTTTGTGTGAACTGTTGTGTGAATTTTCATTGCACAGTATGTCATTTCTCTTTCACCCTTTGAGCAACTGAAGAGGAACTATTAAATTGAGGAGAAAATACAATACAAATATCCCACAAAGGGGCCTATACTGCTTTCTGAAACAATTTTGAAGAGATATTTCGAAGAGACCTTTGCAGCTTCATCTAAGTGAAGTATTCATTCAAGGCCTTATCATCTTATTGCCTTCGCCACAAGATGTGATGTTGGGTACTAATTTGGCTAGCTTTAAAAAAGGATTGGACCAATTTCTAGAAGTCCTGGGAATCCATGGCTATTAGCCTAGATGGCAATGTAACTGTCCTTGGAAGCTCTCGGCTGGGAGATTAGTGAGCTTCTTAGGCAGTTGGTTGTGACACGTGAACACAGTATAATGGTCCAGGGGTTTCATCCAGCAAGGCATAGCTTAGGTTTTTATATTCTTCTTCTACTTTCCATCACCACATCAGTCCTCTTCTAAACATTGCTAATTGTTCATATTTTTTTTAATTGGGCTTAATTTTGTCGTTCATTGGCACTTAATTTCTAGTTTCTTGATCATCCTTACAGTATTGCCTTCCTCTGACCCTATTAGGGTATGGCATCTTTTAAAATTGTGATGTCCAGAAGTGATGCAGTACTCAAATGGAATATGACTAGTGCTGAATAAAACAGAGTTGTTACTGTCCTTGATTTTGAACTTTACTTCCACTGAGGTAGCCTAAAATTTTATTTGTTTTTTATGTAGAGATTCTCAATCATTCAGATAATGGTTGTCCAAAAGGCCACTGGACTTTTTCCAAAAGGCCACTGGACTTTCTTGGTCTTCTTTTTTCCTTTGAACTGAAGAAGCTTCTTGAATGAGAAGTTAAATGTTTTTAAAAGGAAAAAAAACAAAAATAAGAAAGTCCAATTGTCTTTTGGAAAAAGCACTTTTTATATAGGCACATCACACTGCTTGTAATTTGTAATCAGGTAGTATTCCTTGTTTCATAAATATTATGTCCAAGTTAGATGTCTGACTTCTATTTATGTCCATTTGATTAACAACTACTTGTATTTTTATTAATTGTCCATTCTGTCATTTTCAGCCCATTTCACTGTCACGATCATTTTGAATTTGATTTTGGTCTTCTAATTAATTCACCTAATTTTGTGGCCTCATGTAAATATGATAAACATCCCCTTTATTTTTTTCTTTTAGATTATGAATAATTTTAATATCAAGTTCTCAAGAGAAGGCTAAGTGAAGCACTTGCAGAGTGAGCCGGATGTTTCCACAGTGGATGGCTTCCACAAATGTTATGGCCAATGTCTCTGCTAAAGCCACTCAACCTGGGGTTTCTTGGCATAAAGCCACTAAGTGTAAAAGCCCTCCAGCTACTTCTGAGGGAAAGATTTAGAAGAACTTTGTCCTAAAGGATTGACCACCAAATTATTTTATTCAGGCAAACTAGCTGAGATTTTTATTTTGGTGAAATGGATCTTGTTGCCTCCATGGTCCAGTCTGTTTTACCAAAGGAAATCTACATTGCTTAGTCTGTCCCCAAGGAAGCACTCTTCAAACACACGAGAAGCTGTCAGACAGGAGAAGTCCAATATTTCTCTACTGTTCCAGAGTGCAGAATGAAGAATAATGTTTTTAAATTACAGGCTAGTGTTATTGAATATTAGGAAAAGGTTCCTAAGAATAAAAGTATTTGATGTGATTCCTTTTGCTGGATGCCTCCAAGCAGAGATTAGTTTGGATTTCTGCACTGATCAGAGAGTAGGACTCACTACCTGGCCTCTTTATGCTTTTTTTAAAAACATGTAATGGCAATAAATACCTCTGTAAGGCTTTTTCTAGGAATGCTTTTGCTTTACATTCAGAAAAGCTGATCTTAATGTTATGTTTTGTTTGCACAGTGAAGTCTGGACTTTAAATCTGTAGTTGTCACTTTAATTAAGCCTCCTTGTTTTTATAAGATCAGTACTACTCTACGTGTTATTTCTCCCTCCCTTTCTTTGAGTCATCTTGACTGATAATATAAGCATAGGATTCATATGTACATGCTGTATTGCCAATCTGTGAGTCTCACATTTGGCCACTTCTCTTTTTGCATATTTAGTAGTTACAATCGCACTTCAAAAGTTGGGTGCTACTTCTTTGGATAGAATTGCACGTGGATAGAAATGTCATAAACGAATGTGATGCATGAATATTGAGAAGAGTATAACTAGTTTTAAGAATTGTATTCCCAATCAGTGGACAATAAGCCTGCTAAATATATCATATTGCAGGCATCTACTGAAAATGCCTGGGCTTCTTTTTTCCCCATTAATTACATTCAACATGAGGCTGTTTTTGAATATAACACCTCTATGTTGACTTCAATTATCCCCTTGCAACATTTAGGCACAGTTTCACTTGCTACCAAATGTGTTTCTTCTGCACCTGCTTCTTTTTCACTGCTTGGTACAAATGGCAGTTGGGGAAAAAAATCTTATGCCAGCTATGATAGTATGTGGACTTTCAAGGGCAGTGCCACCAGAAGGTTGACAAAAAGCAACAAATATGCCCTGTTTTGGAGTGTGATATCTAGAAAGAGAGAGACCAAATTGAGGGAATTCACAGTTCTCCCGTCTCCCATTGCTCTATTCTTTTTTCATATGTGAAAGGCTCTTACACAGTGACCAGCAGAGATTCAGAATGCAGTCTTAATTTTTTTTTTCAGAAAAACCCAAAGGATCTGTATTAATTTGGCAATGTTGGCCATTCAACTGCTCTGTTGGATTGATGAGGACGTAACATGAGGCATTTGTTAAGGTTTGATGATGGGTCTTGGTGCTTACCCCTGGCACGAAGATGCTCAATCCAGGTTTTAAAATCATTTTCTCTTTTTATTTTTCAGAAAAGAACTCACTGGGAGTACGTCTTGCATCCACCAAGAACAGCAGAGCAAAGCACAAAAGGCAAATGAACTGAACACAGAGGGAAGGAGGTAAGAGACCCCTTTGATGTTGATCCCACTCTTCCTGCTGTTAGGAACAGATTTATAGTACCCTGGATTTTTCCACCCAGGTATCTAGTTTGGGCAGGACAGTGATCAGCACTATGCCAGATGGAGCATCTGACAGCATTGACTTGAACACATGAATAGATAATGGGGATTCAGAGAATCGTAGGATAGGAAGGGACTTTGTAAGTCTTCTAGTCATTTTTTTCTCCAGCTTCTACATGCTCAGGTAGGAATAGAGGTGACTGCATGAGAAGTTTTTTTTTTTATAAAAGTCAAGATAGTGGCCCAGAAGTGTGATTGAACTGTCACTATTTTTTTTAGGTGAACTCCTTGGCAGGAATTAAAGAGAAATTGGATTTGTGTTCATATGAATATGAATACAGCTTCATCCCTGATCCAGGATCTGATTATGTTGACAGCAATGCTCACCCTCAAGTGGATTGAAGGCAGCTTTCCTTCATATTTTCCCTGTGAACGTGCAGAGATCAGAAAGAGTTGGGAGCAGACCTCCCTGTGGAACATCATTTCTCTCTCCATTTTTCATGTTCCACTTAGTCAGTTAAGACCCATGGTGGTGCAGTGGTTAGAATGCAGTTTGGCAGTTTGATTTTCACCAGTTCGAGGTTGATTCAGTCTTCCATCCTTCTGAGGTCAGTAAAATGAGGGCTCAGATTGTTGGGGGCAATATGCTGACTCTATAAACCGCTTAGAGAGGGCTGTAAAAGCACTGTGAAGTGGTATATAAGTGGTATATAAGCCTAAGTGCTATTGCTATTCCACTGAGTGCCTGATGGGACTAAGGGTGCTCTTAATTAGTTAGAAAGAAGACCAGATGAAAGGGTCTTCAAAAGGGTTCCATTCAGCATTGGAACATGGCTGATTCCTGACTTAGCTATCTTGAGAAAGTTAACCAGTGTGTCAGACCTGGTTAATTGTTGGATGAGAGAACATCAGAGAATCCCAGGACTGTAAACAAGATCAGAAAATAAAATGAGGCAATCATAAACCACTTCCATGTTGTTTCTAAGGAAACTGCATGGGCGTGTCATGAGTCAGGGTATCATGGGAGATTTATTTAGTTACTATATTCCTGAATCTCATTATAGGTGCCCAGATTATGGTTAGGGTATATATAATTAAGAATATATATAACTAAAACTAATGTGAGAAATGGATGTGGCCTCAGTGACAATCCCTTAATTATGCCCCGTTTGGATTATAGTAACACACTTAACATGAGGCTACCTTTGAAAAACCTTCAGAAACCACTGCAAATCAAAGTGGCAGTCAGATTCTTGGTTAGAGATAATTGAAGGTAACAAGGTACAATGTTATGTCCAACAACAATACTTTCTTCAGGATTTCCTCTTTATTTGTTTCATGACACAATTAAAATGTTTCCAGACACAATTAAAATTAATGGCATCTTTATTTAAAACAGGACTATTTGAAACAAAGCATTGTCCCAAATTAGTCTGTTCTCTTTTTCTTTTTCTTTTTCTAACAAACAAGTGGTGCTACATTTGGTAGGAATGTGAGAGAAGGCCTTCTCACATCCTGCTTCAAAACCATTGTTTTTCCATTGTGGCAACTTTAGGAGGTATGGGCTTCAACTCCCAAAATTCCTCAAACCACTACTGGCTGGAGAAATCTGGGAGTTGAAGTTCATACCTCTTAAAGCTGCTAAGATTGAGAAACACTGTCCTACACATTGAACCTCCCTATAAAGGATGTCAGGGTAACTTTTCTTACTGGTACTTTTGTGTATGTGTATACACACACATGCACACACACACTTATACATACATACACATACATACATGCAAAAACAAGAATGAGTATATCATTTTCACTTTCAGTTTCTCATTTACTCTAAAGGTTGTCCCAATTCCACATTGGTTGCATTTCCACAGAAACACACATAGACAGACACATAGACATAAGACACACAAATATAGTGAATGCAAAATAGGATTGATATGCAACAGAAGTCCAATCTGCATAATTTGGAGAGAAGAACATATTCAACACTCAGTTAAAAGAATTAAAATCTGTAGCAGATATATTTACCATTTTCTCTGGTGGAGAAAATTCTGACATTTTTGTGCAAATGGTAATTTATTTATTTATTTATTTGGATTTATACCCCGCCTCATTTCCCCAGTCAAGGGAAATTCGAGGCGGCTTACAACAAATTCACTGATTCACTAATTCACAAATCCATTCATTGATTCACCCTCTCACTCACACAGTTTAATAGATGGCTATCATCCCTAGATAGTTTTTCCTGTCTTAATATCACTTTTTGGAACAGACCTGTACCTACATAAGTCTTGAAATATTTGAAAATGTTAAAGAAAATAGAAGTTGAGGAATTTTAAGATTAGGAGTAGAATGTGATTCTTAAATTCAAACGATCATTCTAATCCAACATGAAACAAGCAACCATCCATACCTGACAATGAAGATGCCTCTATTACATTAAAAATATGCACAACATGGATATTGCTTTTCTGTCTTATTTGCATATTACTAATAAACTCTGCCCACAATATGTAGCTGATTTGCATTCATCGTGTGATCCTTGTGGATAAAATGCATCTCCCACACAAGGAAGTACATAATTTCTTCAGCAGAATGTTTATTATTTCTTAGAGCTTTTTCACCATAACTGGGCCCCCATCATTATTTCCACCGAGAAATCCATATTTTGTAGAGGATATATGAGGTAACATGAACAAAACAGCAAAAATACTCTACCCTACCCTTCCTTTCCCCTCCCCTCTCCTCCCCCTTCTCTTCTTCAAACTAAAAGAAATGATCTAGCTTTAAGAACATTATTTTAAATATTTCTAGTTAGGAATTTATCTATTAAAATTCATTTAGATTTGGCACCAGCCCTAATACTTAGCATTTATATAATACATTTCAATGTATTTCATCAGTAATTCCTACTGCCTTCTCCAAAGAATAGAAAGCATTATCATCTTCAGATTACAGGTGTAGAGTTGGAGGAGAGGGAGGATAAAGCTGAGAGACTAGAAACATTATAAAGAATAAACCATGTAGTCTATTTAACCAATTTTTTAAAAATACAGAAATAATTGCTGGAGGATATAATCAGGACTAGAGGCAAAATAAGGCAGTATGATACACTATTTTCTCTGATAGTTTTCCTCAGAGAATATGAAAGCCATCTTCAGACTGCTTCCCTACCCACCCACATATATGGGGAAAACAGATTATTATATTTTCCCTCCAGGGAGGAAAGCAGCTGAAAGAGAAATGGATTTTAAGAAGAAAAGTGGCTGGCATCAAAAGACTGGATATCCCTTGTCCAATCCCCTTTTCTGTTTCTGATTGTTTCAATGCTTTTCAACACAATAGGAAAGGACAGACTTGCAAGTGAGCAATGTATATATAATGTATAGTCTGATCTAAATCTATTCATTTTACTAGTGGCTGACGAAGTTCCTGTCTTGAGTTGTCACTCTTAACTGCTTAGCTATATTACCCTTGCACGTTGTACTCTGATATACCATTATGTGACGGAAATATTATATGTAGGTGCAATGCTTAGCAACATCTGACCATTTAGCCTTCTGAATCCACAGCATTTCAAAACTTGCTATATCTTCCCTAAGATTGGAAATAATACAACAGATATACAAGGTGAATGTCCTCGCATAGACTGGCAGCCAGCCTTAAAATGTTGAAGAGCCAGGTTGGTAGTAGTTAAGGTACCAAGCTAAAAACAAGAGGCTGTGAGTTCTAGTCCCACTTAAGGCCATGAAAAGGTGGCTGGGTGACTTTGAGCCAGTCACACACACACACACACACACACACACACACACACACACACACACACACACACACACACACCTTTCTCCAATGGCATCAGGGTCAAGCAACAAGTTGTTGCTCAATTCATGTTGCAGCTAATGAATCAACACTTAATTGATTAAAAAAAGAGCAGAACCTGCACTTGCGGGGAAAACAGTAGGAAAGAAAAACCATGTAATAGGTGAAGGGACAGAGAAAGATTGACAGAAAGCATTAAAAGTTAGGGAAATGGAGGCTGCTACTTTGCCTACATGTCACCTTTAAAGTGAGCTGTTCAACTGATTTGAGAACATGGTTTCCATGACTGATTTTAAATCTATTCTTCTTATATTTGCCTCCATTTTCAGAGATTAGAATCAAATTTAAATATTGTCTAAACTACTGCATTCAAGGAGTTTTCAGTTATAATAAGAATGTATAATAATTACCAAGAGATTCAAACATTATCCCCATTTTTCATTTTTTCAATTAGAAAAAAAAATCCTTGAAAGGATTCAAGTTGTCTATGATTTGCATTTTGCATAGATGATAGAATCATTTATTGGAAAGAACCATTTAGTTTGCTGAAACCAATCCTTTGCACAATGTGGGAATCCAAATTAAAATATTTTTGACAGATGGCGGTCCAGCCTTTA
>JANHGC010001636.1:35117-52556 GCA_027560395.1 Boaedon fuliginosus
CATCACCGAACTGTTAAAAACAGGGGTGGGGGGGTGGGGAAGCAGCCACAGCCAAGCCAACCCTGAAACCGAACTTTAGAGTGCCAGTGGGCTTTTGAAGCGCTGAAAGCCCTATTTGCCAAGGAACCAATCCTCAGGCACCTAAATCCAGAATAGCCCTTTGTAGTCCAGGACAACGCTAGCAACATGACCATCACAGCTGTCCTCCTGCAGAAAAACACCAATGGCAACCTGCAACCCTGCGCCTATACCTCCAAAAAATTGACGGAGATTGAGAGCAGTTGGGTGGTGTGGGAGAAGGAAGCCTATATGGTCGGATGGGCCTTACTGAACTGAAGACACTTTCTTGAGGGCAGCCTCATTCCGTTTGAGGTGTGGACTGATCCTAGAAGCCCTTATGACTCCACAAAAACTCAGTACTTTAAATGGTTCAACTTCAAGCTAAAATACATCCCTGGGGAGGGGAAACCTCCTGGCAGATATGCCCTATCACTCAAGCCACAGTACAATAGAAAATATGAAGAGGTGGTTCATGCTATGATTCCCCCCTCCCAAAATGTCTTGCAAGCCAGGGACTGATTAGGCGACAAAGAGCTATGGACTGACGGGTGTGTGTGACCCAAAACCTAAGGGACAAGTTGCCAGCCAACCGGTGGTACAATGACAACAAAGAGGCACTAATTCTAAGAGATGAACTAGTCTGGAAAGGCTCAAAGTTGTATGTGCTTGAGAGCCTGCAACTCCAAACGCTCCAACAGAGTCACGGTTCAAAGCAAGTGGGGCACTTTGGCTATTTGAAGACACTAAACTTGGCTGGGGGCAATTTGGTAGCCAAAGGTGAAAGGGGATCTTGAGGACTATGTCAAAAGTTGTGCCATTTGTGCAGTCATGAAGAAGAAGCCAGAGAAGCTCCCCGGGTTACTCCAACAGGTGGCAGATCTATCCAGACCCTGGGAGGAAATTGCCATGGATTTCATTGTCGAGTTCACTGAGAGTGGGGGAAATACAGTCATTTGTACTGTAATAGATTTATTCTTGAAGCAAGCCCACTTCAAAGCATGTCTGGAGCTCCAGTCAGTGAAAAAGCTTGCCAAACTGTTTATAAAGCAGATTTATAGGCTGCACGGTGTCCCCTGCAGGATCATTTCTTACTGGGGAAGCCAATTCACTGCCACATTCTGGAGGGAGTTCATTAGGTCCATTGGGTTTTCACGGGGGCTTAGCTCAGTGTTCCACTGAGTACCAATGGGGCCACGGAATGGTGGAGCAGTTTTTGAGATGCTATGTCAACTATCAGCAGTCAAATTGGGCAGAGCTATTGCCATTTGCTGAAGTGGCATACAATAATGTGGTGTACAGCAGCACTGGCATGACCTCTTTCCAGGTCACCAGTGGCATGGAATTTGTTCCCATGCCTGAACTTCCCCAGGAGCCCCCTTCCTCAATGTCACTAAATGAATGGATGGAGTCCTTGAAGGAGGGGTGGAAAATACCAAGTGGGCTTTACGAGAAATGGCAAAAACCCATAAAGCACAAACCGACAAATGCCGCAAACCCCAAGTGCTGTTCCGTGTCGGGAGCAAGGACTACCTCTCAACGAACTACCTAAAGTTAAAGCTCCCTTGCAAAAAACTAGGGCCAAAATTCATAGGGTTTTTCTCTATAGTGAGACCCAGTTATAATGCAACTTAAACTCCCTCGCTTGCTAGGGAAAGTGCATCCTGTTTTTCACAGCAATTTGTTAAAGCCTGATCAGACCAATAGATCGGGCAGCCCTGAAATTAATAGTGGTACAGGAAGAGATGCATTATGAGATAAAGAAGATCCTGGATTCAAAATTGCATAGGGGCAGGCTGCAGTACCTTGTGCAATGGAAAGGGTACCTGGTCTCCGAGGCCATTTGGGTCAAGAGCTGGAATGTGAAGGCAGATAGCTTGGTCAAGAAGTTTCATGATAAGTACCCCCCGAAACCTAAGGGACCTCCAGGGGGAGGAAGTGGGCTTAGATTGAATCTTGAATAACCTCTGTGCTTTCTTTTCTTTACAGGAAGTCCTTCTGAATTAAAGGGGGCTGCCTGTCAATCCTGAAGCTGACCTGACCGAAACCATTTTGTCACTTCAGTGTTGCCACACTGGAGTTGAGGGATAAGGAGTGGGGAATAGAGATAGCTGGGGTTTTGTAGCCAAAACAAAATATTTTCTCTTGGGAACTAAGGACATTCTCACACCTGGTCAGAGAGGAGAGAGTGAGAGAGAGAGGAGGAGTGATGTAACCTGGGAACTGGACAGCACCTTGATTGGACCATGTGACTGATTGTTTGGGGAAAGGGGAAAACATTTACTTTTAATTAGTTGGAAACCATGGGAACTTTCAGAGTCGGTTTTCTCCAAATCTGTGCCAATATGATATATCCAATAAAGCTATTCTTTAAGAAATCTACCCGCCTCAGAGTTTTGCTTGCTATGGGTCTATTGGAATCCTTACAGGAGGTTAATTACTACCAGAGAAAATGGTAGATTTTGTTATGTATCATTGCTGTGAAGTTAAACTATTCAATTTTATCTGCTGGAAATAAATATCCTATTAAAATTTTAAGCATTGTATTGAAGATTCCTAGAAACTAGCATCTTTATTTAACGACCTTAAGTACCTTTCTTTGATCCAACTGAATTTTTTAATATAGAAACCATATCCCTAAAAGGAAATTAGTTCATTTTATATCTTGAAAATTGCATTATTATATTAAGAAAAATTTGGCCCAGTAATAATAACTGTTGAATTATTAAGTTTAAACATATTTTTCTTCCTTTACCCAGTTCTTCTTTTTTTAAATCTGCTTTGCACTGGGCAAGAAAAATGGTAGAAGTCATTTGTTAGAAATAAACCTTTCCACATTTTTATGAATTTGAAAAATACTCTGAAGCTCATGTTTTATTCAATCTGTTCTGCACTATGTAAATGTTATGTAAAATTTGCATAATTCAATAGATCCCTAATACTTAAAGACAAGTACTATCATGGAACCGGTGCTAGAGTAGAATGCTTTGTAGATTCAAAACTTTATTAATTATAAACTGTTAAGATTTTTACTTTGAGAAGAGTTCCACTGTATTTAATGTATGTGTGTAGTATATACATATATTTAAAGAATGCCCTTTTCATTCAACTGGTGTATAGATTCAGCAGACCTTGAACCTGCTATGGAGGCTGAGAATCCGGTGAGATTCCATCAGGCCTGGAAGAAGCTATGTAAAGCAAAGTAAGCAAGAAACTTTTTCTTCACTTCCGCTTGGATTTACCGTATATGCTCAAGTATAATCTGACCCGAATATAAGACGAGGTACCTAATTTTACCTACGAAAACTGGAAAAACTTATTTACTCAAGTATAAGACAAGGGTCAGATTTCAGAACATTTCAAATAATCTTGTTTCACCTATAGAACATTTATAAAATCAATAGGAAATACAGATTTTTATTTTGTTTCTTTAAGGGAAATATAGATGCTTCTGTAAGTTGCCTGAACTAGCACCGAATCATTTTATTTATTTATTTATTTATTTATTTATTTATTTATTTATTTATTTATTTATTTATTTAGATTTATTCCCTGCCTCATTTCCCCAGTCAAAGGGAGCTCAAGGCGGCTAACAATGATTAAAACTATCAATACAGTATAAAATATTACACACACAATCAACAAACATTCAAGAGGGAGAGATAGTTTCAGGCCCGCCGACAAAGCTGGGACTACGTGGCTTTTCGGAAGGTCAGTGAAATGGTGATGGTCCTAAGGGCCAGTGCTGCCACAGAGAAGGCTTTAGCATGGGGGCCTGCCAGCCAACATTGTTTGGCTGATGGGACCCGTAGCAAACCAACTCTGTGGGAACTGACTGGGTGCTGGGAGGCATAAGATAGCAGCAGGTGGTCTCGAAGGTACCCCACTCCTAAGCCATGAAGGGCTTTAAAAGTTGTTACTAGCACTTTGAATTGCACCTGGAAGACCAATGGCAGGCAATGCAGCTCACAGAGGATAGGTGTCAATCAAGTGCGCGGCCACATTTTGTACCAGTTGAAGTGTCCGAGTGCTTTTCAAGGGCAGCCCCATGTAGATCGCATTACAGTAGTCCAACCATGAGGTGACGAGGACATGAGTGACTGTGAGAAGAGCCTCCCGGTCCATGAACGGGTGCAACTGGTGCAGCAGGCGAACCTGCACATAGGCACCCTTGGCATGGCTAAAAGATGGTGATCCAATTGTAGCTGCGGATCCAAGAGCACCCCCAAGTTGCGGACCTGTTCTGAGGGGAACAATTTGTCTCCCTCCCACATAAATGATGGAAAATCCACTGGACCACTGGGGTGGCAGTACCCACAGCCACTTGGTCTTGTCAGGATCTCCTTATAAGAAGCTGCGTGGGCCTCCAGCTTATAAGAAGCTGGAGACGCATCTAAGGTGCAATATGATAAGAAGCGGTCTGTACAACCAACTTATGCGGTAGGGCAGTTAGTGTACATAGCCACGAAATACATGAGACTGAAGTCAGGGTCCCACAAACTGAACCCCAAATACATAGGCCCCTTCCCAATAATAAGTGTGATCAATCCCATGGCCATGAAAATGAAATTACCCACTTGGATGGGTAAGGTGCATCCAGTATTCCACGTTGATTTATTAAAACCATATGAACCACGGAGGCCCCTAGGAGACCCATCATCCAGGAAGGACCATTTTGAAATTGATGATATTATAGATGCCCACAAAACCAAAACTGGGATACAATATCTGGTTAGTTGGTATTCCCTGGAGGAAGCATCTTGGGTCGATAAACAAAACCTAAACCCAGACAGGTTGCTTTGATGGTTTTATAGGAAACATCCTGACAAAGCCAGGTATTTAGACACCTAATCCATCCATTTGGTCTATGTTCTTTATTCACAGGGAGAAACAGAATAAAGGAGAGCTGCCTGTTGGTCCTAGTAACTGACATAGTTGAAGGCAGAAAAAACTGAGAGACTATGATGACGGAGGAGCACTACGGCAGCAATTGGTGGAGGATTGCACATGGGGGATTGTTGGGATTTACACTGGTAGCGGGATAGTTAAAAGGAAGAAAGCTAGTTCTGTGCTTGTGCTTGTTTTTGGTTCGGTGAGACCTGTTTTGTCTGGATTCAATAAACATGTTCTGCTAAAACTCTTATCTGACGTGTCTCAGGTGGATTTCAACTTAACAGTTACTGTTATTGTTATTATTGTTGTTGCTGCTGCTGTTGCTGTTGCTGTTGTTGTTGCTATTGTTGTTATTGTTTCTGTTATTGTTTCTGTTGCTGTTGTTATTGTTGTTGTTGCTGTTGCTGTTGTTGTTATACACACTAATGCCTAATAATGATAATGACATTTTTTTCAACCTGAAAATCACCAACAGTTTTCCTGCTTTCTCAAACGTAACTGTTGTGCATGCAATGGCAATGGGGAAACTAAAGAAGAAGAGATCTTGCACCTTTTTAGGGATGTGGAAACTATCTTCAGTAAACTGTACTTCTGCCAGACTTTTAGCATTTTGCCTGGAAGAAGAATTAAACCTTAAGATAAATTTGGATGATTAGGCTACCATATACCTGGCCTAGCATTTTGCATTGCTCAATTAAATGTATCAGTGAACCTCTATTACTTATCCTTAGCAAGCTAGGTTTGATTCTAGAGGTAGCACATTGTCAAATCAAGAGCCTGATTTTCCATGATTTTTTCCAAAACTCTTTAAAAAGCACTTTTTGATTGTCATCATCACCTGTGATAGAACAAATTTCACAATATCACAGTGCTAAGAATTAATTCCTTCATTAGTTCTGTCCTATCCATCCAATTAGGCAATATGTGGTAGCTAGGCTCCTTGTCTTCACTTTGGGAAATGTCATTCACTGGACTGCATTTGTTCTTGTGCCTGCCCATTCGGACAACTCCTTCCAAAGCATGTGTGACCCTCCTTTACATTTGGCCAGGGTGATAACTGAGCTTCTTCTATCAGAAAAATAAGAGACAGTAATTTCCATCCCAACTATGTGTGTATATGGTGTGGTTGCTTACACTGTTTTGTTGCTGTTGTTAAAATATGTTGGGGTTTGGTTTTTAGTTTTTAATTTACATGACTCTGGTAAAATCATAAATTTTGAGTTGAATAACCTTATAAAACCTATATAAAACATTTCAATAAGTTTCTTTAAAAGAACAGTCTGTAGTCTGCCAGTTTTAATTTAAAGGCTAATGTGTGTTTGAAAGTTATACCAAAACCTTGATATTTAAAATGGCATATAAATACAACTTAAAACTAACATCATATCAGAATTGGGTTGTTTAAATATGCATCATGACAGTTCGCTACATGGCGTCAGTGAACAAGTATATCTATGTAGTCCCACATTCTACCTGAAATGTTCCTAACAGTAAAAGCACATTATATCTCCTAGTTATAAGCTGTTATTGGATTGCAGCCAGTGAAATATTAGTGGGAAAAAGTATAAAAAGTACTTGTAGTTCCATATTCTGCTAGCACAGGGCTGTCAAACTCATGGCCCATGGGCTGGATGTGTCATGTGCTGGTCACGGCCATCCCCAGTTTAGCAAGGGGGGGGGAGTCACAATATGTCATGTGACGCCACCATGATACTGCAAGTTTGACACCCCTGCACTAGCAGATCAAGTTGCATAACTAGTACAAATAATATCTAGCACACTGAAGTTGCAATGACTTGCGAAAATGTAGAATGAAACTGTTGTAATATTGTAGAGGGTCACACTTACAGACTAATACTATTGGATACTATTCAAAATTTTTATCAATATGATCATTGTTGCCAACACACACGATGAAAAAGCTAGGTACAATATGGACTCTAGCTTTAAAGGTGATTGAACTGTAGGCTTAGTTGATGCCCTTGAACATAAATCAAATTAATGGAGTTTCTGGCCTTTAAGTATATGCTGACTAGGTATGTGCTCATATAGGCACATGTGATAACTGATAAAAGTTAAAACCTGGCCATTGTGGTGTGCTGTCACTTTTTAAACACACCAATATAGTGTAAGCTCACACAATCTGTTCCTGCAGTGAAGATAAACAGAGGACTTTATCTCAAAGGCTGTCAGTCTTGGCATGTTTTAGAAAGTGCTGCACTCACTTTAGAACAGGGATTTTTTAAAACAGCTTCTAATGGTATTAGAAAACTATATTTACTGCCTATCACATTCTCTGAAGACAAAGAACATCAGGCTACATTTCCGCAGCTATAGTTTGTATGCTGGTTTCAGTGTTAATGAAAAATATATCTTGCAGATAATGGTATGTGCAATTTTCGCATAATTTTATGGTTGTCTGCAAAACTGCTGAAGAAAAGGATGGTTTTAGTGCTTTCATAGTCTCACTGTTACTTAAAAATAATATCTTGGCAGAAAAAAGACATGATTTCTGGAGGCCTTGAAACAATCAAAAAGTGAGAGCTTATTGGCTGAATGTAAGACCAAAATAGGGTCTTACATTTTAAATTGATTCTCCACACATCAGTTTCATTTTTTCCCAGTCTACATGAGCTAGGGTAAACTCTTACATTTCATCCCAAAAGAGCAACACATGATGAAAAAGAAGGGCAGAAACCATCAGTTTTTTTATGTTAATTTTTATGTATATATGCAAATTTAGGAGTGATTATTATAATTTAAATAGAAATACATTACTTTTCATCATGGTTGGAAAGATGATGATAAGGTGACCTGGAGGCCTTACTCAATCTCTTCCTGTTAGGATGCTTGAAGGTCTTACACTGTTTTATATTTAAGCTGTGCTTAAATAGGCAGCTCTTCAGAAAAGAAAAGACCGTACTTTGGGATAAAGTCCTGATCCTGGAAAATAGGACACTTGGCTAGAGATATAATCTTGTAGTTCTGCAAAGAAGTGAATAGACAGAGGCAATAGATTCAAACCCCAAGAGAGGAACACGAAAGTAAAAATAATGGAGACATATTATTGTCATGGAATGATTCCCATTTTAAGAAGGGTAGACTGTGCTTTTGAGACTTTTTTCTTCTCTAATTACAACTTTTAACTTTTTCCCAAGTACACTAAGAAATGGGCAAAAAAAAAAAAAGGCCACTGCTCCGCTGGTGATATCAATGTGTCACCATATGCTTTTCTAGGCCCTCAAAATATCAGAGGATCTCCTGAATTTCAATATACTGTATGTCTATTCTAGGAGCCATGATGGCTGAATGGTTAGAATGCAGTATTGCAGGCCAATTCAGCTCATTGCCAGGAGTTGACCAATCCTGACCAGCTCAAGGTTGACTCACCCTTCCATCCTTCCTGGCTCAATAAAATGAGGACTCAGTTTGTTGGGGGCAATATGCTGACTGTGTAAACTGTTTAAAGAGGACTGTAAAGCATTATGAAGTGGTATATAAGTCTAAGTGCTATTGCTATCCTGGGTTTTATGTTTTTGTTTTAACTTTGCTTAAATTTTAAGATGTGCATGGATTCAATTAACAGGAGTGACTTTTCATTGTGGTAATAATGTAATTGCTATGCCACACTGTTTTGAAATACATTTCTACTACTGATTATGTCCTTAGTAGTAAGTGTATAAGAGATTGTTTTAGTTGAGAGAAGCAGACAAATGAGCTTCTATTTTGAAAAGCAAAGAGAAAGCTTTGTGTATAGGTCATAGAAAGTTACATACTTCCTTTTCAGAGGAGTCATTTATCTGCCTCTGTTTTGAAAATGTTCCAAGTTGTCTTTTCCTAACTATGCAGAACTTTGTCATTGAAATTGACACCATCTCTTTGCTCCTTGATGTTGGTCTTTCTCCTTGTTGGGAAACTTTGCTGAACTTACTCAGGTTACAGGTGATCTTTGGTGTCCCAAGGACTGTTGGTGAGGGTGAACCAACTCCAGCAACAGTAGTGTCCTTTTCTTTTATTTAAATCACACGGTAGGATAAATCCTTAAACACACACAATTTCATTAAAATCTTCAAAGTCATTAAGAGGGTCTTGTTTCACATAGTTGGCAAACATATAATTTCCCACACAATGGCACAAGAGTTTCCTATCTTTTACCTCAAATATTTAAAATTCTGAGGGACGTCTGTCTCAGTTTACATTTGGAAGGCATCCAAGTTCCTGAGAGAGGAAGACACATAAGAAGGCAAAGCTTCACAAAAGCTGCAAAGATGGGAAGGTAGGATAGGTTTGAGCAATCCAAGTAATAATGCAGGTCCTTAAATTTAATTGCATGGTGTATAAAAAAAAAACCACGCGTAATTTATATTTTCTTTCACATTCAGCCAAGAAAGTAATACATTCATAGCAATATGATATTAATATCCACACTAATCAAGAATGATTCAGAGAAAAAAACCAACTTAGTGTGGGAGAGATATAACATTCATCTATACTTCTAGCTCCCAAATCCGCTTCAGTCCTCTTGAGACCTTGAAAGCATATTCGGCATCAATGTAATAGATGTGCATAGGTCAGTGTCAGAACCAATTTATCCCTGAATAAACTGATAGAGAACCTGAGCAGAGTGTGAATTTGTCTTCAGACAGCATCATCAAAAGCCCTTCCAGATTTAGAAAGCAAGCCCTGCAGCCCTGCAGCCATCTTTGAACAAACTAATTGCAATTTTAAAATGAATTTGAGATCCCTGCTGATCAGACTTGTAAACATTACTAGAATGCATCCAATGAAACAAAAAAGGAAACACTGATAATAACAAATTTATTACAGATCTTCTAGATTAGCATCTTAAATAGAATCTGCTTTCAGACATTGGAATGAGTAATGTCTACGTACAGTTATCCGGTACATAAGCAAGCCATCATGTCAGGTTCAGCTCCCAGTGAGCATGTGAACAAATGCTCAGCTAGTTCGCAAATAAATGCTCACTAGAATTCTCTTTGTAATTTCTGCTGGGAATAGAACCAGAAAAGGGGAATAAAACCATCATCAGAAGGATAGTTTCAAAATCATATGAAGTAATAGTACCACTTTATACTGCACTGGTAATACCAGACTTGGGATACTCTGTCCAATTTTGATTATCACGATACCACAAAAAAAAAAAAAAAAAAGTTGAGATCCTAGAAAGAGTTCATAGAACACCAAAGAAGATGATTAGGGAGGCTAAACTATATGAAGAACGATTGGAGGAACTAGTTATGTCTAGTATAACAAAGAGAAGGACTGGAGGTGATGTAATAACAGTTTTCTAGTAGCTGAGGGGCTGTCACACAGAAGAAGGTATTGAACTAATCTCCAAAGTGCCTGAGGGCAGGACAAGAAATAACAGGAGGGAAATCATTAAAGACCGATCCAACCTAGAACTAAGGAGAAATTTCCTGACAGCGAGAACAATTAATCAGTTGTTGAATGGCTTACCTCCAGAAGTTGTGGGTGCTCCGTCACTGGAGCTTTTCAGTAAGATATTGGACAGCCGTTTGTTTGGAATGGTAGAGGCTCTACTGTTTGAACAGGGGGTTGGACAACATCCAAGGGTACTTTCAATTCTATTATTCTGTACTCTATAGTTGAAATTATTGGTTTTATATGAGGCTTTGCAATGTTGTTTCTGGCAATGGAATATGTTAGGTTCTGGACTTGTTTCATCTACTCACTCTAGTCAACTGTATGGATAAGAAGCAGAGACAAAGTCTTGCACACGGGAACAAGAAATAAACACACATTCATTTGGCAACATTGCAGGTACTCTCCAAATTAATTACTGTTTTAATTCTCTATATCAAATGAGTACCGTGAAAGCCTTCTGTTCTGCATATGATTCTGCCTATGACAGAGAACAAATTAGAGAATATGTAACTGAATACAAATTTTTCTTTAATAAGTACATAATCGTATTAAGTTTTGCAAGCAAGTTGAAAAGTAAAATATGAAAAAATGCCCTAGATATTTGATAACAGGAGAAATCAGAAATATGAATACGATCACGTTCTATCCCATGAAGTGGATATGTCTTTTATCCTAATATCTGCGACTTGAGACTGTAGTTAGATATTACAAATTATGCAAGACTGCACCTTTTCCATAACTTTATAAATGTAAGGGGAGCACTTTTTCAGATTTTTCTTGTTTTTTTTTTTATTTAATATACGCTATGTACCAAAAACCCCTTATTGTTTTAATTCCTGGATATATTTTTTCCTTGAACTTAATTTTTATCCTGAATGATAAAAAATAAATTAAACACGCGCCAAAGTTTTCAGGCAAATCATTCAATCTCAGAAGAATGGCTCAGAAGAGGAGCCATTTTTGTGTGGAAAATCTCAGAGTCCTCAGGCCAACTGAGTAGGAAGAATCTGCATTGGCTTTGCACATGGGTTTGCAGAAGTGGGAAAATGTATGATGGGAAAAGTAGGAATACGTGAATAGTTTGAAGCATAAAGTGCGGCACTTAGAATAAGACAATTGCCTAAATTCCCTAACTGACAGACGGATGTCACATTAGATGAAAACGATAACAGATTTAGTGGACTGAAGACTAACTTCCTCTTGGCAGTGCTCTGATCCCTGACCTAAAACCTGACTCCTGTTAGCTTCACTAACACAGAATAATTGTCACAGGTGCAGGATAAAAGGAACCTCAACAGCAGTACCAGTGGTTAGAAGAGTCTTTCTTTTGATGACCACAAATGCACTGTTGAGATACAGTCCACAAGTCCTGACCTTCGTTGACCTTTGAAAACATTAAAATGTTCACCAGAGAAGAAGTGTGTGTGTGTGTGTGTGTGTGTGTGTAAAAAACATGCATACTCAAGGTTTAATGTGGGAATATATATATATATATATATATATACACACACCAAGATTAGTTCTGTTGGAAATAATGAAATACTAAAACTGCCTAATACATAAATATACAAACAGTGTAGAGTAATGGTAAAATAATGCATTTTCATTAACACAAAGCCCTGTTTTCCATGCCATTGTGATGGAACAGTACTGTGTATTCAGTAGCATGCATGAGTTTTTATAATTATTAGTAAATTATTACCATGTCATATGCTGGATATGTTCATGGTTCTGAAATGATTCTGTTGTATTGATATGCTAATTACTAGCTTTTGAACAGAAGCAAGCGCTTTTGAAACATTTGGGAAAGGTAGAGGATTTTAGCAGGACTTATAAATGACATGGTGACAACTGTGAGACTTCACAGAAGTTTATACCTCCTTCTGTTAGAAAATAGAGTACATTTTATTTGCTTTCTTCGGCAACATGAATGGGGAATTCAGAAAACAAGAGCACAACACAATGAGCTATGCAAATATTCTTTGTAAGAGACATGTGAATATTATAGAAGAAAACTAAATGACTGTGTATCCCATTAGAGGGAAGTCAATGAAGTAGACTGCCAATATTGTTTTCTTTTGATGTGGAAGAATGAATATCATAAGGTGGGGAAAGAGTGAAATGATTGCACATCTCATTAAGCTAATGTTGATGCACCAAAGTAACCTGTGTGTGTTTTCAAACTGATTTACAGGAAATTAAAAAAAGAAGAAGACAAGATCAAGCTCTTAAAGATCCAGTTATAAATGAAATGACACATGCAATTATTGTGATTGTTGGTGGTGGAAGAATACTAAAATCTTCCAAATATTTATTCACAAAATATGAAGGAACAGAAACAATACATCAAGCACAATGAAATCCTGGCATCAAATTTCTGTTGTACTCTGAAAAGCAGCTATGAAAAAGCATAACATTCATTGAGGGTTCTTATTGAGGTCATAGGTCCTGCCCTTTGGTTATTATTCATCCACAAATTGCTCTGATGAGTAATATGACACTAAATTGGTATATACAAGCCTTAGGGTAATTGCCCAAGGTAAATATAATGATCAAATTACACTTTAAGGCTTTCTGTATAGGTAAGATGACTTCAGCCCACTGTGAAAGGTAGTCAAGTCTATATTTCTACTATGTCATGAGTGCTTATGTTTAAAACATGATAAATATATGGGATTATTTCCATGAAATATATTGTCATGAACACTGGCAATAATGCCTTCCCCCGAGATACCATCTTTTTAAATGTGATGAGATCATCAGGTAACAGTGTAAGATATGAAGGCTTAGCATGCTGTGTTGTTAGCACTTTAAAAAAAGAAATTGCTGGGATAATTAACAACTACCTATTTGTCTGTGGGCTGCATTCATTATGCTGGCACAAATTGGAGGTCTCAAAAATCTGTGCAGTAAAAATTTGCTCTTTGTTCAGGAAGTTCCCCTTGGATTTGAGGGAAATTCTGGTTTGCTGTGTCTATTGTAATTGTGACAGGCAGTTGACATGTCTCATAGTCTAAATGTAGTGGCAAGCAGGGGGTGGTACAAATCATGGTGGGGGGAAAACTGCCATTCACCCTTATGCAATGGAAAGGTGTTCTTAGCATACTCCAACCTAAGTTCAGTCTAGAATTGGGTCTCTGAGGTTGAAGGTCAAATCTGTGAGGTCAAAGCTATTTCTTGTCAATCTTCGTTCCCTAATGACACATGAATTGGAAATTAGAACAAAGTAAGTAAAGCGAATAGCCAGAAGGTGAGTGTCTGTTTTATTACTCCGAAGAGCTGGGAAATCTGGCCAATTGTTGCCCTATGTGGCTTGAATGACAGTTGTTAAGTTGAAAAAGGGACAGTGTGATGGGAATGCCACTTTAAATCTCAATTACCTCCTCCACTCCAATCAGCTTGGTAGAGCTTTAATGAAGTGCAATTCTCTGTCCTTTTCCTCATACTTCTATCTCTAGAATAAGCCTCACATTCAAGTTTGACAGCAGTACAATCAGTTTTCCATTCATCACTGGCCCTGTTTTAACCCTGCTGAAAAAAGGCCTAATGTACGTAGCAGTGATGGCAATTAGGCAGAAAAGTAATATTAGAAACGGACAAAAGCCTGAGTCTTTTAGCATTACAGGTGTTTTTTTTTCAGCCCTTTCTAGACATAAAGGAGTAGGCAGTGTTGTTAAGTTCCCTTCTTCATGCTTTTCTTAAGCTGAAAGTCCAGCGTTTTCAAGATTCAATTAATTAAAGATATGGAGAGCCAAAGAACAAAGTAAAAGCTATGTTCTTTCTAGGGAAGATACACATAGTAATTGGCCCCTTATTAAAATGGGTATCTTCTGGGTGTATGTTTAATAAGGTTGATAAAAGTCACCATTTCCTCATTACAGCTATAACCTGAAACATGGTCTGTGCATGTATATAGACAAGAGGAAGGATGACACATGAAAGTATCAATCTTTTACAAGAGAGGCATGTGAATTTAAGAGTTCTGGAAACTAGAGATCTGATGCGGAGAGAACAGAGACAGATTTTGTTTCAGTGTGCTTGTGAGGATTGCTGCAGTGGGAAAAAATGGGGGAGCTCGGCTTTGTTTGTTTTTATTTTTCCTGGATGGGCACAAAATAAATATAGCCGAGCTCCCCTTCTTCAACATGCATTCAGATACTATTACCAGGAGGTTTTTGCAATAAAGAAATTTTGTTTGAAGGGAATGGTCTCCTCTCCTCCTTTAAAGGCTAGGTCTTTTACTACACTCACTGTTTGTGCGTTTACAATCCTTTTTCTCTTCCGCTCATAACATGATTGCATCTTCTACTTAATGAAGCATCTCCAGTGAGCATCTCCAGAAAACGGGCTGTTGGGTCATTGTAGCTATTATGACTATTACTATATTGGGGTTATTATTGGTTGTTCTTGGGTTTATGTCTCCTTTAGCCATTCTTTCGCTGCCCCTTTTGGAAAATGCCAGTAAAGGTTGCGTGTGTGTTATTTTGTTTGAGAGATTCACTAGCGCATGTGGCATCGGAGGAAGGATCTTGCCGGGGAGAATGGAAGCTCGGAGGGGGTGGGAGAAAAACCCCAGATGCAGCAATTAGGCCGCTCTTGCAGCTCATTGGGGATGTGACACAAGTGGGTGATAGTGGCTTTCACCTCTTCCACTCCCTCTTCTCCTGCCTGATTCCTCGAACAATCCCTGTCAGAAGCACTCTTTGAAAAAAGGCTGCATTAGACAATGGCTCTTCACCCTTATTTTATGCTTTAAGTAGTGGAGCAGAATGCTGTAAGGGGCTGCAAACAAGGCGTAATCTGAGAAAGACGCACAGGCATTGTTATAACTGTGAAAACCAGAAGAACCCCTTTCAAAGCCGTGACTGAAAGTGCTATGAAGACCTTTCGTCCTTTGCACTCTCCCAATCACCAATTAGACAAACATTAACATCAATTAAGCTGTTATACAGCACAGGTTCCATATAATTACCTTAATGGGTTGACGCTTTCTTTAGCAGCAATTTCTTAAACAAACTTCATCTTTTGTGCAACAGGCTAAGAAAATTTTCAGCAGGGAGCATTTCCTTTTGTCACGGTTTCTAAAGAGACAGCTGAATTGTTCTATTTAACAACAAACACCTTCACTAAGGACCCTCGTCCTGTCCTCGTTCCCACCACATTTGACTACCGGGCTCAAAGCTTATTAAGCATCAGAGACAAAAAAAAACCCTGACTAGCCAGGGGAGAGCAGACACATGCAGGGAGGGCAGTGCACAAAGAGCCTGTGAGTCTGGCACTGGTGTGCAAGCAGACCTTAGGCAAAAGGACCAATTGAATGAGCTGCTTATTTAGTATCCAAAGAGCCAGATCCGTCCTGACTACCAGCACAAAGAGCAGGCGATAGAAAAACAGGATCTTGCTCATAAAACAAGACAAATCTGTCTAATTTATTTGGGACCAGTAAGTGCTCATTAAATGCAAGCTACTCAGATTCTTCTTGTTCCTGCATCACCTAATTCTCTTAGACTACTGACAATGGCAGGCTGATTTTTCCCCCCTGTTTAACAAACATTCCATTGAAATGTACTCAAATACAGCTCTATAAACTACAGGCATCATTTTTTATTTGATACGAAATTCACAGAGGAACTTTCTCCCACTTTTCTGAAGAAGAAAGGAAGGAAGGAAGGAAGGAAGGAAGGAAGAGAAAGAAAGAAAGAGAAAGAAAGAGAAGGAAAGGAAGAAGGAAAGAGAAAGAAAGAAAAAGGAAGGAAGGAAAGAAAGACGAAGGAAGGAAGAAAAGGAAAGAAAGAAAAAGAAAAGAAAGAGGAAGGAAAGAAAAAGGAAGGAAGGAAAGAAAAGGAAGGAAAGAAAGAAAGAGAAGAAAGAAAAAAGAAAAAGGAGGAATGAAGGAAAGAAAGAAAAGAAAAGGAAAGAAAGAATAAGAAAGAAAAGAAAGAGAGAGAGAGAGAGAGAGAGAGAGAGAGCAGCCTGTTCTCTGCACATTTTTCCAGAGCAGTTGAAAAAGCTGCTGTCTGCTTTAAACCGTGCCAATTATATAAATAAAATAAAACAAAACCTCACCTAATGGTGCGCTCATCTCTTACTCATTCGCAAGGCTCCCAAAGTGGAGGATTTACTTTCAGATATATTTTTAAGAGCAGTAGTCTCGTTTCATGGCCACGGTTCAAAACCTTCTCCAGGCTCGCTCTCCAATCTGTTAGCTTTCTTCTCCTCAAATTCCTCAGGGAGAGGGCGATGCTGGAAAGATTTGCCACGTTTGTTTTAAGAGGCAGCTTATTTGAATTGGCGGCAGTGGAAGAGAGCCCTCCAAATACGTGGCCATTAACTTCTAGGATTCTCGGCAGAGGCCATGTTGGCTGGGAATTCTGGGAATTGGCCCATCCATCTGGAAGGGCCCCAGAAAGGGGAAGGCTGGTGTAAGAAGTGAAAACTGTTTATCCTGCTGTCTTATTTCCGTGGAACTGTCTTCCCTTAAAAAGATGCCCAAAGATGTATTTATATTACTGCTTCTGCTGTTGTAGTTGAAACCATTTTTATTCTGTTGTTCTGGAGAAGCGGGGGTGGGGAAATGTACGTCAGGATGGTTGATATATCAGTCCCTTTACAAAACAGAAGTTAACACCCCCCCCAAAAAATACCGGATTGCATGGGGAAAATCTTACATCTTAAATCTTATATTGAGTTCTCCTTGACCGCGGAAGAGAGGCGGAGTATAAATCTAATAAATAAATAAAATATCTATAAAAGAGAGGTGGGGTGCGGATGTGTGTCTGTATGTGCTCTATACAAACTTCAGTTTTGCACCAATTTACCTCAAACTTGACAGATAGGTAGCAAAGCGTAGTAAGAAAAGCACTGTTGGGGTCTCCAAAGGTTGGTGTCCTTTTTGACCCCTTTTTTGGAGTGCAAAGAGGACACTCTTCAATAACACGCTTCCCAGCGCCCGGTGAGATCCCATAGGGAGGCCTTGCTCCGAGTCCTGTCGGCAAAGCAGTGCAAACTGGCGGGGCCACGAGCGCGGGCCTTCTCGGTTGGGGCGCCGTCCCTCTGGAACTCGCTCCCTGTCGACGTTAGGAC
>JANHGC010001636.1:93287-103540 GCA_027560395.1 Boaedon fuliginosus
TGACAACCTGCTGAACAAGTCAGCAGAGACTGCAGTGCTGCATTTAACCACTGCGCCACCGAGGCTCTTTTCTAGTTTGAATTTATACAAATGTTTATGCAAAGTTTATTAGAGTGCAGATTTCTTTTTAAGAGCATAATCCTGCTACCACAAAGCACCACATAAGTCCAATAAAGAAATAAATAAATGCAAGTCTTTTTTTTTCTTTTGCAGATGTCCTCAAGGAACTAGTGCTATTAAGCCCTCATGACTTTCTGCACACTTTAGTTCCTTTTCTCCAGCACAACCATTGCACATACCATCATAGCAACATACCAAGTATGTATATTCAGATGACAAGGTTCTTTATACTTGTACTTGGAAATACTAATTTACAATATAATAAAATTGTTTTGACATTTACTTTAAGGCAGGATGTCATTTGAGAGGTGAGATAGGAAATTCAATTAACTGCAAATAATATGACCAATCTAATTAACCCGAGACATTCAATTATGGATAGTTGTTTTAAATTTATTACTCTTATATTGCTCTTGCAAAAGTACTCTTCTCAACCAGAAAAAATAAATTGTAGGCAGCCTAGAGAGAATTGTCAAGGCATTGTTTCTGGATGCCAAAATCAACATTCTGTCTAAATAAATAAATAGAGAAAGAGAGGGAGATGGTCCCCTGATACACAGGTGGTCATCCTTTCTTTTTTCTAAACAGCTGAGATTTGAAAGCAAGCTCAAATAATAGTGGAAAGCCAGCAGGAAGTCAGAATTTGTGATCACATGCAGTCCTTGCATAATGATAGCAATTGGGAATACTTACATTGGTGCTATGTGGGATAGTCACATGACATCATGCTTTCCAATTGCACTGCTTAGCAATGGAATTTCTGGTCCAAATTGCCATTATAAACTGTGGACTACCTGTAGTTTTTCCATTTTTAGTGAAAAGGAATAGGAATAGAATGAGGCTGGAACTCAGCAAGATAATATGTAGTGTTGCCTTGGGATGAAATGAATTTTAATTGAAGTTGTTTGTGGGGGTGGGGGTAGTGCTGTTTTTACTGTCCTTTTCACCCAAAAAGTTTTTTTATTTTTTCTTTGCATAAAGTGTTTCTCAAATTGGACTTCGTATTAGATGGTTTACAAAATCATATGTATTATATATTAATTATACATTATATTTAAATTCATATACAATTACATCTTATCTTATTCTCATTATTTAACTATACATATATATATCTTATCATAAAATATTTGCCATATCTTATAATATTCCGTGTCTTTTTCTCTAACCATCAACGTCAGCCTATTCATTTCTGCACACTCCAAAAATTTTTTAATTATATCATCCTCTTGTGGTATGTTCACCTCCTTCCATCTTTGTACAAATAAAACCCTTGCTGCTCTCAGCACATGGACCATCAAATATGTATCTTCTTTGGTATATGTTTCTGGTATCATTCCTAACAAAAATAATTTGGGTTTCATCTATATATATTGTAGTGTCATGCTCTCTAACCACTCACGTATCTTCAATCAATATTTTTGAGCCTCCTTGCATGTCCACCACATATGATCCTGTCGTTCTGAACTAGCCAGGGTTAGGGTTAGGGTTACAAAATGGAAAGCTTTATCAGTCTTTTTAAAATAAATAAAACTAAATAACACTTGATCTGGAGCTTTCTTTAGAATGGTCTAGGTGTGTGTCATTCAGAAAGATAAGTATTCTCAGCATATGTTCACCTGTTTTATCGTGGTTCTCACAAAAGAAATGAATTCTCAGCAAATGGAATCTTGCACTCAAAATCCTATTAGAATCCATGAAATTGAAGCATGTCCTATAGAAAATCTGCCCCAGCAGCAGCTACACAAATTACTATCACTTACAATTCAAGTAATACAAATCTCCATAAGAAAGTTGGAGGGGGGAAATTCTGAAAAGGTAAAAAGCAGAAAAGGATTGAACATAAGGAAATCTTCCACAATCTCATAACTATGAAGGAATTAACAAGATACCAGCCACTACAATTACCCTTTCCTAAGCATGTAAGGATTCTTTAGCCTAGCATAACCTGGACAGGGAGGCCTTGCTCAGGGTAACTCATGCCCTTATAACTTCTCATTTAGACTACCATAACACACACTATACAGGGTTGCCCCTGAAAAGCATTTAGAAGCTTCTGCTAGTGCAGAATGCAATTACGTGGGTAATAAAGAGTACTATTCTGCTCCTTATTCTAAGCTAGCTAGAGGACCTAAACATAATAATAAAATCTCTGGGTGCAAATCATTGTCTCTGCTGTAGAAACAATAGAACAAAAAGGAGCAGAGAAAGCTTGTGGGTTAAATTTCTACTTGTGTGCCAGGCATAAAACAGTATTACTTCAAAGTTTAAAGAGGAAAAGAATGACTGTTGTTTGATTCTGGGCTGCCTCTTAGGTATCATGAAGTAGCAGGGTTCATCCTCTAGGGCAGGGTTGTCAATCTCAAGGGCCGGCTATGTCACATGCTGCCTTGCCCACACCCGGTTTAGCAAAGGGAGAAAAAGTCACGATATGTAACTTGACGCCGAGTTTAACACCTCTGCTCTAGGGTAAAAAGCTAGAAATTTCCTTTTGTTGTCTCCCTGCCTTTTGCTATACGATCCTCAGTCATGCCTTATTCAGAATAAATGTTGATTGTTTCAACCTGTCTGATATGAGGAGATGGGAACTGACTCCTCTTATAGCAGTGGCAATTAGATTTCCATGGCGATTAGCTGTATTAACAGCAGCCAAACGTAAAGAGTAGACCAGGAAGTTAATTGTTTTTCATCTATCTCTGTAATTGATGTAATATTACTTTAAATAAAATAACTGGGTAGTTGGTTTTGCAAGCAACAAAACATATTTATTTATTTATTTATTTGATTTATATCCTGCCTCTCTTCCCCTGTCAAGGGGAACTCGAGGTGGCTTACAGCATAATTAAAAACAATTCCACAATGTAATTAAAAACATTTAATAAACATTAAAATTAATAAATTCTAATCACACAAGACAAAATATCCATTTATCCATTTGGGCATCAATTCTACACCTCCTGACAGAGCCAGGTCTTCATGGCTCTGCAGAAGGCCGACAGAGTAGTGATGGTCCGGATCTCCACAGGAAATTGGTTCCAGAGGGCCAGCGCCACCACAGAGAAGGCCTTTGATCGGGGACCCCCAGGCCGACATTGTTTAGCTGATGGGACCCATAAGAGGCCGATTCTGTGGGATCTAACTGGGTGCTGGGAGGCATGAGATGGCAGAAGTTGGTCTCAAAGGTACCCCGCTCCTAAGCCATGAAGGGCTTTAAAACTTGTCACTAGCACCTTAAATTGCACCCGGAAGACTATTTGGAGCCAGTGCAGCTCACAGAGGACAGGTGTTATATGGGTGTACTGATAATCACTCCCGTGGCTGCATTCTGGACCAATTGAAGTTTCCGAATGCTCTTCAAGGACAGCTCCATGTGGAGCGCATTACAGTAATCTAATCACGAGGTGATAAGGGCATGAGTGAATGTGAGAAGAGCCTCCTGGTCCAGGAAGGTACGCAACTGATGCAACAAGCGAACCTGTGCATAAGCTCCCTTGTCCACAGCCGCCAAATGATGGTTGAATTGCAGCTTTGGATCCAAGAGAACTCCTAAGTTGTGTGCCCTTTCTGAGGGGAGCAAATCCACTCCCGCGTTAAAGATGGACAATTGATATGACCACACGGAGGCAACATCCAAAGCCAGTCAGTCTTGTCAGGGTTGAGTCTCAGCCTGTTGGTCCCCATCCTCACAGATCCTCACAGCCTCGAGGCACTGGGCCATCACCTTGACAGCATCACTAGTTCAGCCCGGGGCAGAGATATACAGTTGCGTATCATCAGCGTACTGATGATACCCTACCCCATGCTGTTGAATTATATCACCCAGTGATTTCATGTATACGTTAAATAGGAGTGGGGGAGAGAACTGAACCCTGAGGCCCCTGCAAGGCAGGGGCCTCAGGTCAGATCTCTGCCCCCTACCAGTACCAACTGGGTATGGCCCAAGAGATAGGAGGAGAACCACCGTAAAATGGTGCCTCCCACTCCCAATCCCCTAAGCCGCCCCAGAAGGATACCAGTGGTCAGTGGTATCGTAAGCCGCCAAGAGGTCAAGAAGCAACAGAACAGAGGAAGCTCCCCCATCCCGGGCCCACCAGAGATCATCCACTAGTGCAACCAATGCCGTCTCAATGCTATACCTGGGTCTGAACCAAGACTGAAGAGGATCCAGATAATCGGCTTCCTTAAAGGTGCACAGGAGTTGAAGTGCCACCACCTTCTTAACAACCTTCCCCAAAAAGGGGAGTTTGGAGACCAGATGGAAGTTGTTCAAGACGGTCAGGTCTAGGGAGGGCTTCTTGAGGAGGGGCCTCACCACCGCCTCCTTCAAGGATGGCAGAAAGTATCCCTCACTCAAGGAGGTGTTAATCCCTGTCTGGAGCCAACTGCGTGTCACCTCTCAGCCAGCCGAAACTAGCCAGGAGGGGCACGGGTCCAATAAACAGGCGTTGGCATTCATTGCACCGACGACCTTGTCCACATCATCAGGGGCCACAGGGACAAACTCTTCCCAGATAACCAGACTAAGACTCATCCCGATCACCTCAACAGATTCTGTCCAGCTAGAGTCCACGTCTGACTGAATCTGAATAAGTTCTAATATGGACTCTTGATAATGTTCGCTCAGATTCAGCTTTCTTGGATCTCCAGTGGTGCTCTAGACCTCTCCTTTGCTGCTTTATCCCCTGCAGCTCCTCAGTAAACCAAGGAGACTTCCGAGATCTGCATACAGTAAGAGGTCGCAAAGGCACAACCCAATCCAAGGCCCCGGCTGCAGCACTATTCCATGCCGCTACCAGGGCCTCAGTTCAGCTGTAGGCAAGGAAATCAGGAATCTCCCCCAAGCTCCCTCTGAAACCCAATTGGGTCCATTAGGCACCTGGGCTGGAACCACCTAGTCACCTGGGGTGGTCATCAGGAAATTCAATCTCAATAGGGAATGATCTGACCATGACAAGGGTTGAAAGACTATATCCCCCAATTCCAGATCACGGTGCAATTGCTCCAAAATAAATACTAAGTCAAGTGTGTGCCCTCCCCTATGAGTGAGACTCTGAATTACTTGAGTCAGGTCCATGGTTGCCATGGAGACCATGAACTCCTGGGCTGCATCTGAGGTCTCGCCAAGGGATGGCATGTTAAAGTCCCCAAGCACCATCAGCCAACCCAGCTACCCCTTCGAGCAGCATAGGCAGAGCTGTTGCAATGCAGTTGGGAGGCTGGTATGTCAGCAGCAAGCTTGTCTGAACCCCTAAGTCTAACTTCAAGAGGAGAGACTCACACCCAACAATCTCTGAGGCAGCGCCTTCCCATGGATGGTGGATGGAGATCTTGATGGATAATAATGGCCACCTCACCGCCCTTGCCCTGGGGTCACAGCTGATGTAACACTTGAAACCAGGAAGTAGGAGGGTCCCCTCCCTTCAATCATACAACCATTCAAACCACATCCAACCAATTAAAAATTAAGCTAAAATTAATTAAAAAAGTAAAACAGTATAAAACAATTAATATAATTTAACATGGAAGTATCCTCTCCAAATGTATGATTTGACTTTTGATAATAAAATTGATAGGCCGTTAAAATGCCCAAGCAAGGCAGTAAGCAATTACAAATGTGAGTTGTCTGTAATATGTAATAATTAAATTATACCTGCTGTCCGAAATAGAAAAGTAGAGATTTGGGGATGGATAACACTCCATAGTTATCAGTAATAATGTCAATTCATTATATGACTATGTAGATTCTAGTAAATTGAATAAGTTTTTGCATGAGCACCTGCAACAAAAGGAAAACAATGGCTTGTGCATTGCAATATCAGGATACAAACTCTGCTACTTTTGTACTTGTACAAATCCATTGCATGCAAACAATGGATTTCATGTAAATGAAAGAATTAGCATTGTAATATGCTGCATTGTGTATCATTTTAAAAAGAATAGGTTGCTGTTGCCACCATGGATTCCTGTGGACACTACACAGTGGAGTCAAGAAAGGGCAAGGGACCTTCTGTACATCATGTAATCATCTCATTTATTTATTTATTTATTTATTTATTTATTTATTTATTTATTTATTTATTTATTTATTTATTTATTTATTTATTTATTATGAAATTTGTATCCTGACTTTCTTCCCTGGTCAGGGAACACAAGGTGGCGAAAAAAATTAAAAAAACAATAAAACATTTAAAATTTAACAATAAAAAATTTAACAATAAAATATCTAAAAGCATTAATTATAAAATTATTTTAAAAGCACAAGCATAACAATAACAACCATACAATTCATTTTATACAGGGGGAATCATTGATTCCAAGCCTGCTGGAAGAGCCAGGTCTTCTTGATATAACTATGAAAGTGCAAACTTGCATCATCACATCTTGGTACACAATTTGAGGTACAGAAAATGAGAAGCTTTAGAGGAGAGTTTCACCACATAACAGACTTCTGTGGCCCAGTGACATTTTTTAAAGTTAATAAATGCATTGCCACGGCTTCACTGAAAGACATGTAGCTGAGCACCTCTAAGTTTCACTGATGCATCAGCTCCACCAGCCACCAAGCAGCTGATTGGGGTGCCAAGCATTCCTTTGTGATCCCCAATAATTTCTACTTTATTGATCTTTTCCCTCTACAAATTATGCAGGCCTACTTTGGACAGGTTGAACATTAATGTAGAATTAATTACTAAGTTTTAAAAGCAAAAAACAAACAAACAAATAAACTCACTTGGTCATTTTATAATTGTAGCTAAATATGTAGCAATTAGGGATGTGGTGGCTCAGTGGCTAAGACATTGAGCTTGTCAATCAGAAGGCCGGCAGTTCACCAGTTTGAATCCCTAGTGTCACGTAATAGAGTGAGCTCCTGTTAGTTGTCCCAGCTTCTGCCAACCTAGCAGTTTGAAAGCATATAAAAATGTAAGTAGAAAAATAGGGTCCACCTTTGGTGGGAAGGTAACAGTGTTCCGTGCACCTTCGGCATTTCGTCATGCCAGCCACATGACCACAGAGACATCTTTGGACAGCACTGGCTCTTTGGCTTTGAAACGGAGATGAGTACCGCTCCCTAGAGTCAGGAACCAACTAGCATGTGTGTGTGAGGGGAACCTTTATCTTTTTGTGTAGCAATTGCCTGAAAAATCTTCCAAACTCTTTCTGAGAAGGAACTCATAGAAAATAAGTAGAATGTCAAGCCTGTTTTCAGAAAGGGATTGGTCCTTTCAAGAAACTGGGTGATAGGAGGAATGTTGGTCCAGGCTTAATGCCAGAATTTTTATAAAGTGGAAATGAGCATTTGTTTTACAATATACTATAGTGAGAAGTGACATATTTTATTAAAATATGAAAGGAAGCAACCTAAATGTAAAGACAAGGCTAAGCTAAACCAACTATGAGGTGGAAATATTGCTTGAAAAAAATCCATTGGGAAACAGAAATGAGAAATCCTGCATTTGAGAAAGTCATGAGGCATCCAAATAGAGATACTAGAAAAACAATGGATAATTAATTGCAAATGAATCTAGAAAATGAAACCTCAAAATGGTAACTATATACTTTAAAAAAAATCAATCCCATTTAAGTTTTTCTCTTTTACCATACTTTGGATTTTCAATTTGGCTTTTAAAAGTAACTGAGGAAAATATAAATAACAATGGGAAATGTAAATGATTTTTAGACAAATGATGATTAGATTGGAAGAAGCTAGATTGGAAGAAGATGTGTAGTTTTAAATTGGAGAGAGAAATATAAATAATGTACTCTGATAATAATAATAATACTCTGATAACAGAAGATTAAAAAAAGATCTGCAGGAAATTATTGAAGTCAAGGATCCCAGTGAAAAAAACCAGCAGCTAAGAAATATGCCACAGACTAGTATTTGATGCAGCAAACATGAATGCCTTGAAAAACAATGCATACTCATAGATCAGGGTAGTGTAAGCAATGGTATTGCTGCAACACTCTATATAGAATGTGAAAAATAGGTTTTGAAAAAGCAGAATAGAAAGAATATTGATACTAATGAACTTTGGTGTTGGTGAAGACTCCTGAGAATACCACAGACAGTCAACACTAAGAAGCGGATTAAGGCATAAATGACCAAATTCAAGTTATCTATCTTGCTTCAAATACATTATATGAAGATCTAAAGATGGAGAAAGTTTCAGTGTTGGGAAAAGTGGAAAGAAAGAGAAGAGGATAAGCAGCAGTAAGATAGATGGACTTAGTTACAGTGGTGATAGGTCCATCATTGGAAGACCAGAAGGACTTGGTTAGGGAGATATCCTAAAAAATGTATATCATTGCCAACTTGCACATAATCAACAAAAATAATAATCATATGTCTGTAAATATGATGGAAGGTAGATAGATACTTTCCTCTCCTGGGCTATCTTAATATCATAGAATGGAGGGTATAAAACACAAGCAGCAGCAGAAGCAACAACAACAATTTCAAAAAAAGCAACTCATGGTTTTGGAGAATACACTTCTTGGAAATGCACCACAGTATTCAAGATCAAATCATTCTCTCCCTTAAATTTCAAGGTGAATGAAGCAGATATAGGGTGCTTCTTTAAATGACTTACAAGGCCCTATTCCTGGAAAAAGCAATAAATCTTGGAGGGCCATCTCATATGACAGAAATAAGTTGGTAATAGGTGAACCATAGCGACCATCTATTCTCCAGCCTTTTCCTTCCCCCCTAGGACTTATTTTTGACATCCCCTTCTTTCTGTTTGCCTTCTTCTTTGCACAGTACTGATACTTTGCTCATTTTGGAGATCCAAATGAATCATCTACAAAACGAAGGCTGTAGAAATTAAAGGAGACGATTACATGTGGCCTGAGGGCAAAGAAGAATAGAAAGGGGTGGGGGCATAGACTAGAAATCAGTGGCAAAGTCCACAAGAAGGGAAACAGGCTCCTATACTGATAAACTATGGATGTAACGCTATTAGATCTACTGCTGTTTTAGTTGAAGGAAAACAGAAAGAAGGTTAGAGCAGCAGTTAGGGGAAGGCCGCTGGCTCTTTGTTCCAAAATGCTGTCTGTTGTCCTTTCCTTACTGCCTTGGATTCTATCAACTGGCTCACAATCCAGGTGAGAAAAAGCAATTAACAGGGAACATTTCTTTTCCCTATGGGGCAATAATGGCACAGATCACTATGTTGCAATGCAGGTGCCACGTGTTTGGCATACAGGTGTTCCAGTTTGTATTTCTGCCAGGGAGGGGCTTAGTGCTTTCTGTTTCTGCCTGGGGAGAAGGAAGAGAGAAGGACAGTGATCCTCCCCAGTCTTTCTTTCTTCAGCTTTATCCTTTGCCAATTAGCATAACAGATGTATGATCTGGGAAGTCTTCCAGATACAGTTTTAAGGAATTAAACATTCAAGATTGGTTATATTAGGGAGAAACGGGAGGGTGCGGGGTGTTTCTCAATTATAATGTTATAAAAGAAAACGGAAGATCCATCCTGGAAAACTTGAGTCAAGGGCGTGCCTTGGATGCTGAAATACCAACATATGTTTTGAATGAACTTTTGGTATTCAAGAAGTACACGTGAAATTGTGGTGATTGCTTTGTCACAACTCTGAGTGACAAAGAAATAAGAGAATTTGTGTAAGGTTTTAGAAGTCAGCAAGTGCTTTGAGCATTCCAGGAATACTGGGTGACAAGTGGGTCTCAGTGAAAATAAATAAATAAATAAATAAATAAATAAATAAATAAATAAATAAATAAATAAATAAATAGAAACAGAAATTCATGGGAGAGTTTGTCCAAGATATGCAAGCTGTGGTCCTGCGCCCTGGAGACACAGCTGACGGTGCAAAGTGGTGTTCAATGATCCGAAGAGTGAAGCCTGCACCTGCGGAAATATGCTAAGAAGAAGAAGACTTTCTCCATTGTCAATAATGGCTTGAGCTCCTCGTGAACCAGAATGGTTCATTATGAAGAAGGATCAAGATAATGCATTGGTGGGCTGCATAACTAGTACTTCTTTCCAAAGTTTTGACTTATTGCTAGATCCTTTTATGAGAGTGGTTTTGAAATAAGAGTACAGTTAAGTGGAAAATAAAAGCCTCCATGCAGTTTTATGTGGGCATCAACCATGCCCTCCTCCTCCTCCTCC
>JANHGC010001636.1:107934-121652 GCA_027560395.1 Boaedon fuliginosus
ATGAAAAATTAATTAGAAAAATATATAAGTACTTAATATTAAAGAAACTAGAAGGACAAGAAATTAATGAAAATTTGATAATCTGGGAAAAATATTGGACATTTGATTGATTTGGATACATGGTAAAACTCATGGGTTAGAAACCTTAAATTAACTGCTTCTGTACCTTATAACGAAAACTCATACAAAATGTTATATAGGTGGCACTAGTCCATGACGCAACTAGCAAGTGTGAAAAAGAACAACCGAGAAAAATGTTGGAAATGTGGGGAAACACCAGGCACTTATTTCCACATGTGGTAATTTGTCTTTTTAAAACATTATTAAAAGTAAAAAAATAAAAATAAAATTGGTTGAAACAGAATTGAAACTAGATCTCCCTGTTTTACCCTGGAATGGGTAAAAATTGCAACCAAGGCTGAAATATTTTATTTTATTTTTATTTTTCAGGAAGATTGCAATCCAGATAAATGAATAAAAATGCACTCAACTTTCTGTGGCATCTATTTTCTGACTATTTTGATACTTCCAGTTTGTCAAAATAGACCTTTTTCCTTGTAATTTCTGTAGCTTCACTGTATGCTCATCTGCCAAGAAGTATTAATTTCTTATGACATACATTTTCCTGCTTGTTATTATAATAACAATAGAGAGGATCTTACTGGGCATTTAAAAATGAATTGAGTCAAAATAGAATCATATTGGGCAACATTAATTTCTGAAATTTCCGTTCAGTGGTAAGGAAACTTGGTTCATACACATTTAAAGATAATTTCATAAATGGAATATAATGCAAGAAGGTTGAGTGGTAGAATTCTTAGAGAATAAAGGAGTAGAATTGGAAACCTTTGCCAGTATTATTATAAACCTGATCTACAATAAGAATAACATTAAATTCAGATTATAAATAAAGTTTAATTGAATTTTAATATTGGAACTCTATATTTAACAAAAGGAATATACTTTGCTGTATATTTATTTGCAAACTGCATCCTGGGTACGCAAAAATTTGCCATTCATTTCAATTAAAAAGTAGTTTTTTTAACATTAATTAAGTATTAAAGTAGGAGAAATATTTTGTTTTCCCTCCTTTTAATCAACCATGTTGCTGTAAACATTAATTCATTTATCTTCTATATTGATAAACTTTCTTTACCTGAATAATAATAACAGTTATAATCATCAAATCAAGCATGGCTTTATGTATTAACAACCACCTATTTAACTATCTCTGTAGCTATCTCTGTACCAACTATAAATGGTAAATTTAAAATGTAATAAGCATCTCGACAAAACAATATTAATTAAAATATATGAAATAATTGAGTAATAGATAAAAATAATTATTAAGGTTAAAAATGAATTAGTTAAATAATAACCTTGAGCTATATTTTAAACTATTTCTAAAAAAAACATGCACAGCTCTTACAAATTTTTGCCTGGATGTAAATTCCATTGATTTGATAACATTATTCTCATGCTAGATGGTACGATACAGGCTTGTACTGATGGATTACAATCCTCTACAGTCTAACAATGTAGCAAGGTGATTTCAATTTAATGAGCTAAGACTATCTGGAAATACAAGATTGTAAACAGGGACTTGAAAAACATCTAGGAAAAAAGGAGTGGTATATTTTTGTGTGTGTGTGTTGCTGTCAAGAAACCTGTGTGATTGTGTCCACATAGTCCTCATGGTTGAATCAAAGTTATTTTTGTCTTTGCTTTATAATTCAATAGACTGCATTCTGATGTAAATGGAGGATAAGAGATCACACTTTTAGTCCTGTCTTTCAGAGGTGAGTGATTCAAGTTTCCCCACAATTGTTCAAATAACATAAATGTGCCTGTTACGTGTTCACCATATTCCCCAGGACTTAGTTAACCCCAAACTTATATTTTCCTTTCTGTGTATTTTTCACTCAAGTGCAGTATCTCCTTGTCTGACACCTTATCTAATCAATCATTCAGGAACATTTCTAACAAGTTCCAATTTTTATACTCTTTCAAAAATATCTGTATCTTCTCCTAAATTCACTGATAGGAAAGTCTTCCCTCAATATTCATGAAGGTAGCTAAATATCCCCAAAAGACTGTAAAGTCAGAAACCACATGAAGAACTCACCCCAGGAACCAGATCACAAGGATGTCCATATATCTGAAATACATTTAGCACTATGTAATCAGGTAAAAAGAATGTAAGCAGAATAAATAATAAAGAATTACCAATAACACATTACTCATTTTCCTTCTGTGATATGAGGAACAAAAGAAGCGCCTTTAAGATTAAAAAAAATCTTCCTAGTTCCCACAGACATATTAGCTCAGTCAAACCAACTGTAATATAATGACAGGAACTGTTTATAAGAAACAAAACTATTAGGATGACAAAAGCAAGCTGCAACAGTAGTATTGATGCTAGTGCTGAGAACAAATTGAACCCTACCACCCACAAAGCGGAATGTGCCGAATACTCAGAAACAGTTATATTTTCCCCCTTTTAAATCCAATCTGTGAAAAGCCTAGAAACTCAAGAAATCTCTTGGATCAAAGTCTGTGTTTGTTTATAAGCTCTACCCAGCTTTGTTGACTTGCAGTAGGAGTCAACCAGCCTATGCATCTATCATTAGCTTGACTTTTAACCAAGAAATTGCATCCATTTTTGTTAATACTGCACAGAAAACTCTCCTCCAATTTCAAGAAGGTTTTTTCCCCTTTTATTTTATTGTTGCAAGGGTGTTGCCAGATGCATGCAAATATATGTTCCTTTTTTTCCCTTCAGCCTCCCTGGCTGATCTGAGAAAGGGGAAAAAAATCCATCATGATTCCTGTGAGACTTATTTCTCACTTTGAATTAGCACTTATCAAAACCATCAACAAACAGGTCCTACTTCACTAAAGACACAAGCCTTTTTCTCTGCTACATCGGAAAAGATAAAAGAAACTTACTATTTTTTCTGCCATAAATTGCCTATGTACAAGCACTTCACTGAAAGAACTCACTGGAGTTCTTGTGTTGTAGTCATAATATCCCTTTTAAAAAGTACTATTAATCTTATTTATTTATTATTTACATTTGTATCCTGCCTTTCTTCCCCAGTCAAGGGCAACACAAGGCAGCAAATCAAAGTCCTAGACCCATGGTGGTGAACTTATGGCAAGCACGTGAGCTGTTGCCCACCGCATATTTGCACATGCCTCCTACGAGTTGGGCTCAAAAACGGTCCTCCCACCTGCCCAGGTGCTATACTTGCCTTTCTTCCCTCTTCTGAAGCACAGCTGATTGGAGTGGCAGCACCGCTCAGCTGTTTTTCGGCTCTGGGAAGATTGTGCAGCATATGGGAAAAGTGTGTGTGTATGAGTGGGGGTGAGTGGGAAAGCACACACATGCATGCATGCGCATGCTCACATGTTCGGCACATGAGGAAGAAAAGGTTCACCACCAGTGTCATAGACCAAGGGTATCAAACTCGAGGCATCATGGCGGCATCACATGATGTATCATGACTTTTTCCCCCTTCACTAAACCGGGCATGGGCATGGCCAGCACATTATGTATCTGGGCTGCAGGCCGCAAGTTTGACAGCCTAGTCCTAGTCTGTGGTTTCTTTGGATGAATTGTTTCCAGTCTAATCACAAAGAGAGAATTCTGATAAAATATTCAAGAAGAGAGTTGATGGCACAAGAATAGGCAAAAACTTGTTTTGTTTTGTTTTGAACAATAAAAAGTTGTTCGGACATATATTCAGTTAAGTAATGCTACAGTTTGAATCTGAAAAGGAAAAGGCTTTTTAGAACTCATAATATCACTCTCAAAAAAGCTGTACACAACTCCTTTTTTCGTGGGATTTCACAACTGCCCTTCAGAAAAGCAATGAAATTCTGGGAATGGATGCATTTTGTTTATACTTACCAAGATACACCAAGATACGCTACAAGTGAACATGCAATTGGAAGCATCTTTTCCTTTCAGATCTGAAGCATTGTGTGGCCACATTAATATCAGAGCAACTAATTCTGCTTATGAGAAGTTCACCTGAAAAATATTACAACTTCTCAAATATAAGCAGTTGAAGAAGAGTAGACAAAAATTTTAGTATAAGGCCAGTTTCTTTGGGTTCTAAATCACCAAATCTCATTGTACTAAGAGGACCAAAATTAATAAAACCTAAGAAAATCAAAATCTTAATAACATATATATCCATAGAATATTCTATCTCAGGTAATACTTAGTTACGCAATATGACTTATATAACTACTAGGAGGTCAATATAATGTTTAGAGATTTAGACTAGGCTTGGAAGAATATGGTCCAAATATTCTATTCAACAATGGAGAGTTTATGAAGCAAACATTGTTCATCAGACCAACTACTGTAACAATGTAAGCTATACTATGATTGATTCAAGATACTTTTATTTTTATTTTATTTTTAAAAAGCGTCCTCATTTTTATTTCTTTCTATCTTGCTTTCCTGATGAAAAGTTCTTGAAAGTTAAAAGCTTGTAGCAATTTTGTTTATTGCCACCTCGAGTTCCCCTTTTGGGTGAAGAGAGGCGGGATACAAATCGAATAAATAAATTAATTAATTAAAAAATAACATTGGCTCATCTAAGAGTAATTATTGCTTACAGAGATTTAGGATTCCCAAGTCTTAGTTTATTTTAATATCTGATTCCTCCTTCCACATTCCAATTATACACAGACACCAGCTTGCTTTTTTATTGTCTTCCCATCCATCAGTGGATGGTGGTTAGTGTGGAAAACCTGAGGATGACAAAGACCTGGAAACTGAAAAGAGTGGTGGTATTCAATTTTTTTTACTACCGGTTCTCTGGACGTGGCTTGGTGGGCATGGCTATGATGTCAGCCAATCAGAGGAGGTATTTGTTGGCTCTCGGAATCAATCAAAATTATCGCTACCAGTTCTCCAGAACCTGTCGGAACTGGCTGAATAGCACCTCTGAGAATCATTGGCTGAATCAATAAAAGTGAACATTTGTAGCTCAGGGTTGAAATAAGAGGTACTTGGTGCTCTCTGAACTAGGTTGTTTTCTTGCTGACATTTCATTACCCAAATTACGTAACCTCATGACTAGCACTGATGATGTTTATCTGGTTATGTAATTAAACATCTTCAAGAAAACAACCAAACTCCCCCTCTTGTTTGACTGGAACCTTTTCCTTTCCCTAACTGTTATGCAGCTATTACTTTTAAATCCCAATATGCCTCCGAGCCTAGATATGTTTGAGAACACTTGTGATAGGTTGAGATTCCTCTATCCAGTACGAATTGGAAAGAAGATTTGTTAAGGGTCCCTTCTTTGAGGAAATATCATCTATAGGAATTGAGAAGGTAAATTAATGGCAAAATTTGGGAGGTTTACTAATCTGTCCCCTTCTTGTTAGAATGATGGAGAACCTCAAAATCAAGAAAACTTATCTGGAAGCATATGGATTTTATGAGAATTGATTTACCTATAGTATGTTGGCTGGTACCTGTGATGATATTCTAACTGTGTTGTAACTGGCTGCGAGATCTCGGAGTCCACATGCTGCCTCAGAGTATATGTTGCTCAGTTGGTGCTTCTGGGAAGGGGCAGGTGGACGGGGTCAGCGCTGATATTCTTTCCGGTAGAGTGCATCCCAGCAATTATGCAAACTGGCTGGTACTCATCAGATATATTTATTGTTAATATATTATATTATTTATTAATATATTTTGAATTAATTTATTATATCGAGTTCCCCTTGACTGGGGAAGAGAGGTGGGGTATAAATCTAAATAAATAAATAAATATAATTATTTTGTTGACGGAAGTAAGCTACTCAGAGCTGTTTGGAATTGAGGCTCATTCAAGCCATGGTATATAAGTCAGTAAATTATCCAAGCTTATGTTTCAGGGTAATTAAACTAAATGTGGTGAGAACTATGTAACTCTCTTGAACTTCTAGCAGAAAAAAAATGGTATATAAATGTAATGAAAAATAGTAATAATAAGCTTCCCATTAGCAACAGTAATTATTTCAGTTAATTTTATCTAACACATACACTGAAATGCTTCTATAAATTATTAAATGCTGTTCATTATTCATTATTTAAACAAGCATTCTAAATCTGTTTATTAAAATTAGGGACAGAAATATTCATATTTGTGTGAAAATAATGGACAAATCATACCATACTAACAGAAATTGCTTGCAAAGATGTTCGTAATAAGTATGTATATTTTGGAAATCAACACATTCAAAATATGTATATTTGGAAATAAACACATTACAAGCTTATAGGGGGTTTCTTAAAAATAGGTATTAAACTAAGCCACTCACTTCCATCTCAGCCTACTTTAAAGAGTTGCTATTGTGAACCTATTTAAGCCTCCTAAACTCTTAGGGGAAAGGTGGATTATAAATCTAACACAATGGTGTCAAACTCACATTGTCCTGTGATATCTTGCAAGTATTTTCACTTTTGCTAAACCAGGAGTGGGCGTGGCCAGTGTGTGACACATCCGGCCCACAGGGCACAAGTTTGTCAACCCTGATCTAAAATATAAATCAGAGGATAAACAAGGGCAATGTCCAAAATGAGTGAAATCAAATTTATTCTTTATTAAGTACAACTCTGATGTCTTAATAGGATCCCTTATTAAGAACTAACCTTAACCCTTTAGAAGCTGACAATTTCCTACTTTAAAACATAAGCATTTTTTTAAGGAAGCTATAAATCATACATAGTTAAGCTACAGAGTTTTAGACAGACTGGATCACTATAGTTCCTAATATGGTCCTGATCTAAATAAAAAATTCAAGGCCTGTTTTTTTTTCCCTCAAACACAAAGGCAGAACAGTTTGGTCTGCCTACTCTGGTGATGTTGCAATTTCATCAACCATACCATTTATGGTTTTCTGGCCATGGATGACAAGGAAATATATTCCCCAGAGCAAAAAAAAATGCCTATCCTAGCATCAAGCCATATTTAGAAGTCAATATAATCAATATAATTTCAATAGACAGTAAGTTAAGTACACATTCAGTAGATCCTTAGCAAGTACCCGCTCAATCTTCTGTTGAAGGACATAACAAGCAATCTCTTTTTAGGGTTCTTCACTTTCAGATTTGACAGTTCATAAAATAACAGATTTCTTTAGGCAGTGAAGTTTTCTCTGACCACCAAAGGGACGTATGGCCATTGTAAAGAAGACTTCATTGGTCAGCTTATTGCCAAACCAAGCTCTAAGACTAATTTAATTTAATTTAATTTTAATTTAATTTATTAGATTTATACCCCGCCTCATTTCCCCAATCAGACTAACTTGGCATTGGCCGTATGGCAAGATATACTTTGGGAGGGTCCAAAGTCTGGCAAGTCAGACAAGTTGTCAAAAAGATGAAAGATTAAAAGAAGGGAATGAAAAAGCTTTTTTCAAACAGATAGATTGATGCATAGAATAAGCAGCAGATGAGTTGAGATGCCATGTGTTCTTGATATTCCATGAGTCCTCCCTTATATTTATCTAATTGAGAACATAGGTATTATTCCAATCATGTAGAACTTTTGACTTTATGCATACAATTGCATCCTATATGCAATTCTATTTATGTGAAGTTTATGAAAATACATAAAGATTATTTAATTATACATGCATAACTCTATTTGTTTAGTGCTTTTCCTACTGCTCTAACATATTTCAAAATTGGGAAATCATAGAGATGAGTATGAAGAAAATTGCCTGTCTTTTTTCCTATCATTTAATTTAAATAAAGGGAGCACGGTGGCTTCATAGTTAGGACTCAGGGTTGGAGGTTAGTGAGCCAATATTTGAGCCCCACGTTCCACCATGGGGCAGGGTGAGCTCCCTTCCTTCACTCCAGGTCCTGCCAGGAAGCCACCGACTGGGTTTTCCCCAGGCAGTGGTGTCCCCCAATGTCACCAGCTAATCTTTTCAACCCGGAAGCACATAAGTGCTATTTTAAATAAAAGAGAGTTTGCCTTTGAAATATATTGTCAAGGCTAAGAAAGTTTGGGTAAAATCCCAGCTTTTTAAAAAAAAATCCTTATGAGGGATAGGAGAGACTATCCTGTCTTTCTTTGTGTACCATTTTGTCAACCCTACATTTCCTATGTGCATGTTAGTGTCTGCGTCTGCATGTGTATCTATTGATTTCTTCAAACATTTAGATGATTTAAATCACATAGGTAAGAGAGGGAAATGCATAGTGCTGGAATAGATGGATAGTATTTGTATAGCTCTTCTCTTCCATGCTATTTAATTAGAGATTTTAGAAGGTTTTAAAACACATGCGCATGCAAAGACACTCTACACATGAAGATTTTTTTAACATGATAAAATATTATGTCAGCCCTAAGACAGCAGGGGAGAAGGATGGATATAAAATGTACACATTTGTCTCTAGCTTAGCTGGAAACATTTTCATTTTCCTTGTTTTGCTGTTGACATTATTTGTACATATTGCTCGTAATATTTTTAAATATAGCTTCTTTTCTATTCCTAAGGTTTTTTTATTAGAAATAATATTGGAAGGGTGGTTGTGTGTGTGTGTGTGTGTGCCAATGTCTGTGTGTGTGGGATCCAGCTGTATTTCCAGCATACTTGAAATGAATTCTTGAATGCTGTCACTTCTCTACAAGTGACTATTAGCCTTTTAAAGGAGTCATATTTCAAGAATCAGGTGGGAAAGACAGAAGTGTTGGATGCACCTGACTGCACTGCTGTTCAGCCTCAACACTCTGCACAATGTGAGAATGTTTAATAATTCCTACCCAGGCTGCAGATAAAAATCTTGGGTGTCACATCACAAGTGACAGTGCTGGTGTGAGATTTGCAGTAAAACAATATTCCAGCTGTAGCGATCATTGAGAGAAATAATAACCAGCAGAATGGAGCCGGGCAGGAAAGGGGTGGAGAACTTGGAAGGATAAGCTTTTTTGTTGTTGGGTGTCATTTATGCCAACAGTCATAGAATGAAGGGTGAATGTAAAGGAGATTATGGCACAGCTTGATTTTAAAGATGTTTTCAAAATGTTTTTTTTTCCTTTACAAAATGTACACTTAAATGTTGGCTATCCAATCCAAGCAGATGACCAATTATAAATTAGCTTTCCTGTCCAAATAAAATACATGGCAATGGGGTGGAGGGAGGGGAGAGGTGGAAGAACGGGCAGCCAAACCCCATTAATCAACAAGAAACTTCACACGCATGGAAAATCTCGGGGGAGATTTCTGGCTGGGAAAAAAGATCCTCCGAGCTCAGTTTTAATCAGTCTGTCCCATCTGTAATGGGCTTTAGAAAATTGTTAATGACATCAAATGACAGCCAAAGGGCTTTTGGGTCTGCCAGTATAGAGTTTCTATGAGATCTCTAAGAGGCTACTGAACCCTGGATTCAGGCCTTCTAGAAAATGATCTGGTTCATAGAGGAATAAATTTGATTGGTCAGCAATGACAATCCGGAAAGGCAAGGCATTGTTAATTGCTGCTTTTTCAAATGATAAAGAGGGCTCTGTCCTACACATTGGCAAAAACAATCAGAACACCAAATACAAATTGGACAGAAATGATCTCGTAGATGAACCTCACTTTATCAAGGACCTAGGAGTACTCATCTCAAACGATCTAAGCCCCAGAGTTCACTGTAACAGCATTGCCAAAAAGGCATTAAGAGTTGTTAATCTAATTTTACAAAGCTTCTTCTCCGGTAATGTTGTATTACTAACTAGGACATACAAAACCTTTGCCAGACCAGTTCTTGAATACAGCTCAACCGCCTGGAATCTGCACTGTATATCGGACATTAACAAGATCGAGCGGGTCCAGAGGTACTTCACAAGAAGAGTACTTCATTCCTCTACCCACAATAGAATCCCTTATGCCCCCAGGCTTGAAATTCCAAACTTGGACAATGTGGAACTGCGTCGCCTGCAGTCCAATCTAAGCATAGTATACAAAATTGTCTGCTACAACATCTTACCTGTCAACGAATTCTTTAGCTTCAACCACAATAATACACGGGCAAACAATTGATACAAACTCAAGGTAAACCGCTTCAAACTCGACTGAAGGAAATACAACTTCAGCAACAGAGTGGTCAATGCCTGGAATGCTCTACCCAACTCCGTTGTTACAGCCTCAAACCCTCACAGTGTCTACCGTGGACCTGACCTCATTCCTAAGAGGTCCATAAAGGGGGCGTGCATAAGCACACCAGAATGCCTACCATCACTGTCTAACTGTCCCCATTTATCCATATTTACTTCCTTTGTTCATGCTTATGTTTATACTTATACAGTGCTTTTTTTCTAAAAAAAAAAAGGTACTGGATCTAAAAAAAAAAGGTACCGGAACTCCTATTGATGTCCGTCGTATTGCGCATGCGCACCATAGATATACTAATATACAAAATAAGTCTAAGGAAAAAAAGGTGCCGGAACGCCGTTCCGGTGCGTTCCGCCAGAAAAAAAGCACTGTACTTATACCTGCTATCTTGTACATATTTGACAAACAAATAAATAAATATGTTAAACACAGCTATAGCAGGAGTAAAGCACATCCATGTTTTAACATTTCCTCAACTACACCTACTGCCTTATGACTTTTCAACATTCTCATAGCATTTATGACTTCCTTTTTATCATTTTTTGGGGGGAGCGCACCAACATTTATAGAAAACATTTCAGTTCCATTCTTTGTCATGCCACTGTTATTCTCATATAAATCTCTAAAATGTACGTTGAAGCTTTCAGTCACTTCACTTTCACACCAATTATTTCACCACTTTTATTTTTAATTCTGCTCACTTTTCCGTGGGCTGCTAGCCCACGGAACCTGACTTCCCTGGTGCTTGACATCTCCCTGTTCACCTTTCTTTCACTTCTTTTCTTCCATATCCATTTTTCCTCATAATTCACTCTTGACACTAACAAAAGTGGTCTGTCTTACCTTCAAAGTCACTCATTACCTTGGTATTTTTAACTAATTATCTCAATCTGACCTCATAACCAATCAAAACAATTATAGTTTTTGTTTTATATTTATTTCCTTGCAGAGTGTATGCTTTGCCATCAATCATTCCCACCAATCATGATACCTAGCAGGACAGTTCATGTCATGTAGCAGAAAAATATTTTTTCACCTGTGTCACATTAATTCAGAATTTTGCTCAATTTTTCCTAAACTCATCCATCATTCTTATATTATCACTAACCAGGAGAATGTAACACACAACTCACCATAGATTCCTATTTTCAATATACAACTATAGTCACCCAGATGATGCCAATTCATGCTTCCTGATATATGTTTTAGCTCTGTAGCTTCACTTCCCTGGATCAGTTTTCCACTGCAAGACTGCTCCACCTTCACTGAGAGCTATTACATCATTCTGTTTTCGTTTCACTGGTATTACCACATCTTGGTTTTATCCATCAATTCATCTAGTAATCCTTTAATCCATTTATCTCTTACATTCCAAGTTGTTGTTATGATCTGTTCTGTCTGGTCTGATTCATCAAATTGTCAGCTTTGGTTGCCAATAAGCCATTAAGACCTGCATATCAGTAGGAGCAGGTATGGGAGAAGTCAGGTGAGGAGATGCCAGATGCTGGTAGGGCCGCAACTGAATAAAGGCCGTGTGCTTGGCTCTTTGAGAAGCAAAGACATCAATGCCCTTAACTAAGCTGCATCTTCAGTTGGCCTTCTTAAGAAGCCCTCCCTTCAAATAAATCCTCAGTGTCAGATCTACAATCCTTGCTTCCTTTTCTGCTCAGGGACTCTTAGTTTATGACCCAGATTGGCTCTTGACTCCTGGCATTTGACTGTTGTGTTGTTGTGTGTCACATCTACCTCTCTGTCCCTGCCTGAACCTCTGCTACATTTGTTTTTTTAATGGTGTTGACTCTGAACTGAACTCTGTGTTGCTCACACCATGATCAGCTATCATGTATGATCTCACCCTCCTGTATGTTTCTTGGAGTGTAGCTGCTTTGGCTCACTTTATTCTTTGCCTGCCCTGTAATTTGCTTGTATTACTTTTCAAGCTAGATCAGGACATTTGTAATTTTCTGGATCATTACTAGAAAAATCTATTCTGTCAAACAAACCCTTCTCCTTTGCCCAGTAGGTTTTGGTCAATCAAAACTTGTCGATGTGGAGGAGGCTGGGATCTGAGAATCAGCTACATAACACAAGGTATCCAAATAAAAAGGGTTTATTATAGGATAGTAAAAGGGTAGGTTGTCTCTGATAAGATGACATGTGCAGTCTAGGCGAAAAGAGCAAAGGGAGGAGCATTTTATAGGTAGGGGACCATATCTCCCCCTACAGGTGCCGCAGGTGCAGCACTGGCAGGTGCTGCCATCCAGAAACTAATTGGGGGCAGTGTGGTTACACAATTTTGGGTGACAAAACTTTTGTTTAACTTTTTTTTCTAAAAAAAGAAGTTATAGACCAGATTACCAGACTTGGTCATACCACTATCATGTTCAGTGTTTCCTGCTAATGGTCTCTTTTGGCACACTTTGCTTGGCATGCCACAAGTGTAACCAATGACCTGTGGTTCCCTGATGATACTCACACTATTTTTGATGGTAGGGTTGCTAATCTAAAAATTCACTTGCAAGACAATGACATGTTTTTTACATTCAAACAGGAAGTAGACCCATGGAGTGTATTGACATATATTCCTGGTAGAGATGTGCCCTAACAACACATTCAACAAACAGAAATAAACATATTGTGAGCAAGAAGTCTATAAAGATTCTCAGACATCCAGGTCATGGTTGTCCCAAAGGTGCTTTTACAAGAGGCAACTGGACTTTTGCCTCCTGAAAGTTGCCTCCTGAAAAAAACACCTTTGGGACATATTGTGAGCAAGAAAAATATGAAAGCTCCCCCCCGCCCCTAGATTTCCAGATCAGAAAATTACAATTTCAAATCTTATCAGGATAGATAGAAAATCCCTGACAAGAAGATGTGTGTTTATGAAGAGCTTCCTCAAATATGTAGTGATAAATGTTTCTGAATGGTTCAAGAATTGTCCCCAAATTTAACAGGACTGTCCTTCATTTTGTTCCATAATGGTAGGTTTAAAATACAATAAAAGAAAGCAAGAAAGCCCCCTCTGTTCTTTAAAAACCTGCTTTGAATCTTGATTTAATCCAGTGGTGTCTATCCATGGCAAACTTTAAGACTTGTGGACTTCAACTCCGAAATTCCCATGGCTGGCTGGAGATGTCTGGAAGCTGAAGTCCACAAGTGCTATAGTTGCCTGGTTGGACACCCGTGATCAAACAAAGATTTGCACTAAGCACTTTCTTACTTTGACTATCTAGTTTCAGTCTGATTGGAATATGTGTCCTATAAACTAATATCATAGATAGAATATTACCACTTGTATAGAGTACTAGCTGATTACCCAGCCTTGCTCGTTTTTTTTTTTTAAAGAAGTATATTTGTGCGGGCCTTCTGAAGCCCCCAGCGCCCCCTCCCACATCTCTGCTCTGGCCAGGCCGTCTCTGGGCCAAGGGCATGCCAGCTCTGAGGAAAGACAGCTGGTGCTTGACAGGGGCATTGGGCTGCAGCCATTTGCAGGCCTTCTTAAGCCCCCTCCAACATCGTAGGTGACCTTACTTGGCGGGGTGGGCTGCTCCGTGTGTCTTGGGCCCATCGCCGCTGGGGCAAATCTGGAATTTATATGT
>JANHGC010001636.1:188244-200462 GCA_027560395.1 Boaedon fuliginosus
GAAGGAAGGAAGGAAGGAAGGAAGGAAGGAAGGAAGGAAGGAAGGAAGGAAGGAAGGAAGGAAGGAAGGAAGGAACCATATCCCAAATCAACACATTCTACTCAAACCCACACAAAACTGGTAGGACAACCTGCTATATAAAAACATAAAATACTTGTTTCCCCATATTAGAGCACTGATGATGATATCTAGTCTGGTAATGAAATGTCTACAACAGGGGTGTCAAATTTGATTTCTCTGAGGGTCGCATCAAGGATGTATTTGACCTCAGGGGGGCTAGTGTGGGCGTGACCAGCTTGACATCACTCATGTCAGGGGGAGCACCTATGATGGCCCGAGCTCTCTGCCAGTGAAAATGGACTCCTGAGCTCTGTTTTCAGCTGGCATCGCCTCCTGCAACCCTCTGCCAGCGAAAATGGAGCTTGGGAGGGCCATATGCGGCCCTCCCGAGCTGTGCTTTTACTGGCAGAGCCACCACGGACCAGTCCTTCACTGTTTCCAGGACAGCCCTGCAGACCAGATCTAAGCACCCTGAAGCCGGATCTTAAGTTTGAGACCCCTGGTCTACAAGAAGAAAGCTAAGTTCCGAGCACTTAGCACAGCTAAACTATTGTCTATTGATGATTAAATCAGCAATGGTGCTTCTTCATTCTGTTGGAGAGAAACTGTATTACCAAAATGAGTGTGATGACCCAGAAAATTATAAAAACTCTTCTCCCAAGTTTCTGTGCCACCTATTCCTTTGCCATACTATCTAGCACCATCTTCTATATAATACCAAGGCATGTTTGATGCAAGCTCCTTTCATTTACCAAACAGTTAAAAGTAATCTAAAGGTCTAGGCTTCTATTGTTAACTCTTGCAAGCAGCAGATAGGAGAGCAATTTTACATATGGAAAGCCATAAAGAAAAGAAAAGTTCAAATTATATTTTTCAATAGGTTCTGGTGCAGTTCCCAGATCACTGTCTTTCATTAAATATCCATGCAGCAGAGTAGTAGAAAACCAAGAAAATTGCATGCCATATACATCTAAAATAAGTCTCTAAATTAAAACTAGGACCATTTAGCAAACAAACAAAAAACTTACTGGCACAAAGACCATTTACTTTTATTGATTCTACTGAGGCAGTGCCAGAGATTTACTAATTTGAAGGCTTAATGGAAAAGAAAGTACATTCTGTTGGTTACATATTAATTCCTTCTCCCTCTCAGTTTAAAGATCTGCATTAATAAACTTCAGGAAACTTAAGTAGTTAAGATACAGAAGGTAAATGCTGGGTACAATCATGTTATCTTTACTCTGTGGAAATTTTTGTGGAACATGGACAGGTCCTTTGACTACATAAAGACTGGACACAGATGGGGAAGAGATATCCCCACTTTGCCAACATATCACTTTTATAATTTGGGGGGCAGCGCTAGTGTTACAACGATGGGCAATTCTAGGATCTAAATTTCTGAGCAGAATACTTTCAGACTATAAAAAAAACATAAAGATTAGGTGATGCATAAAATATTTGAATTTAAACTATTCAATTTCAGGTATGAAATCAGCCATTCAAATCACCCATCAGCCATTTGAAATAGGCTGTTCTGATCATTTCAAAAGTGCTCTGAGATTGAAACAATATTATCACTCAACTATGTTGCATCTTGCTAGTACAAGTTTCAGGACACTGTTTCTTAAACCACTCACATATATTGTGTAATTAACTAATGTAACCATTAATATCTTTTTGCCAAGTTCTCTTCTTTGCTGTGATTAGAATGGAGGAACTATTTAACATTTCAAGAAGCATTTGTACAATGTCATAATAGATGCTTTGTCCAATCTCTGCTGAGAACAATACCATTAAATGCACCAAATGGAAGTCAGTTATTCAAATTGTTTATCATATATATTCATTGATTTTCAAGGTACAGTTGCATTCTAAATTAAAAGATACATCTTGACAAACTGCCTTCATATTTGTTTTAAAATTTTATGAGTCTTTCCCTAACTCATTTTTAACTTGCACACATTAATGATCCTTTTAATATGTGGACTGAAAACAGTAAATGTATCTAATTTCTAGTATTTCCCAACCATTCTTCCCTGCTCCACCCTCTCATACTCACAAGCACACACACACACACACACACACGGGGAGAGGCCCAAATACACACACACAGATACCCAAATATACTATCCACTGTTTTTGGATAGAATTGGTGAATATATGATACAGAACATTCAACTTTCAACTAGGTTTTGAGCCCATAATAAAAATAACAGTGGAGTATGTTACCTCTTCTAGCCATTTGACAAACTCCATATTAATTACAGTTGCAACAAAAGAACCAACGTCTATTCTGAGTAAGATTTTTGATAACTACAATCAAGCAATTTGACACTTCTGGAAGAGTCCAGCTGCAAAGGAATGCATTGAAACTGTTAAGAAGAAATGAAAAGCAAAGTACAGCTAATGTAGAATGACACACAAATAATAGTGATTTAAGAATTACTGAGCTCACTCAAATGGCTGGTAACAATACCCCAGATACACACCATTAATCTCAACTATTTCTACTTAAACCCTGCAATCTCCTTAGTCAATGTTTCCATAATTCATGCACGCCTTCTGCAGTATAAACATAATAGACTCTTCTCCTCTACTTATACACTTATAAATAATCAGAATTAGAAAGGCCTGCAGGTCCTACTATGAAAAGAAAAATTAAAACGGAATCAGTCTTTTAAAAAGAGAAGAAAGCAAAAAGAAAGAGGGAAGAACAATGGCACAGAAAGAGTAGAAAAGTTATGGTCCCGAAACATCTAAGCCCCCTCCCAAGTCTTCAGTTGTTCCTCTTCATTTGATACCAAAACTTTAGTGAAAGGTTTTCAGAAATTATTGAATATTAAGGAAGAAAATTAATACTTAGAGATTCAAATGTTATTTTTTTTCCTTATTTCCATTTGCACTTTTTCTGCTGAAAACCTCTTTTTGAAGACAGACTAAAGTGCCAGGTAAAAAACAACTGAAGATAAACCTTTGACTATCCATATGATAGGTAGTGGTGGCTGTCCTTACTTATGCAGTTCTCAATTTTACCAGTCATTCGATTAACCAGTTTACAGATACTTTGCAAAGCCCTATGTTCAGTCAATACACTTCCATATCATAATGGAATATCTGTGGCAGCGCCGACCCTCTGGAACCAGCTCCCCCCCCGAGATTAGGACAATCCCCACCTTGTTAGCCTTCTGAAAAGCCACAAAGACCTGGCTCTGTCGGCGGGCCTGCCCTGGAGTTGACTACCTCCCCCTGTTTGAATGTGGTTGATTGCTTGAGTTAATATTTTAAATTGTATGGAATTGTTATATTTTAATTGTTGTCAGCCGCCTCGAGTTCCCTTTGATCGGGGAAATGAGGTGGGATATAAATCAAATCAAATCAAATCAAATCAATAAATAAATTAATATCAGCAAGAAGACAAAGCTAGAAGCTTCCCAATGGGGATATAAGAGAAAGCTTTTTCCTGCTTTACTCCCTTCCTACAGAATACATTTAGCCTCCAGGAAAGAATTTAAGAACTGAGTGCCTTATATAGGAAAACAAACCAACTAAGTAGTAAAATTTAAATGATTATAATAATTCAATATTTGATGTAATATTTTGTAACAATAATTCCTTAACATTACATTAATTTATTAAGAACACTTCAATAACTTCTATTCCTTTGATGTCTCTTGTTTTCCTTTGATTTATATAAATACATTTCAACATTATACTGTATTGTTGTAGTCAATTTCTTTTTTTCTTCGAACCTAAGAGGGGTCAGGAAGATCTTTTTTTCTGAAGAAGGTTAGATCTTGTGACCTCTGTTTCTACATACAAATACTGAGGAGTTTTGGCTATGTCTATAAATAATAGATGGAGAGAATGAAGTAAAAAAACCCCAGAATGCCCTTCAAGACACCTGAAAAAATGATATATACGGCTGCACTATGAATATATTAGATTGAATTAAATTGTGTTAAAAGAGATAAGATAACTTTAAAGGAATGTAATAGGTGCAGCTAGAAGAATGTTAAAAAAGACATGCAAGTTATATTTAACAATATTCTATTCCAATAGAATATTGGAAAGCTGTTCTTGAGAAAATAGTTTTGAGAATGAAGTCCTGAAATACACCATTTTAAATAGTTTATATAGTTTTCAAGTTTTATTATAAAATAGATTGTCTGAGCTATTTCAAATTTTAATTTACCACTAGGTTGGGGTTGGGAAACAACAAAATCAAGGATGTGGAAAATGGAAGTTTTGCTAATATACCAAATGTTAGAGAAATCCATCTAGAAAAGAACAAACTGAAAAAAGTACCTGCTGGTCTTCAAGAACTAAAATATCTACAGGTAATATACAACTTAATAGGCTTTCCCCTTACTTTTACTGAGACAGTTGTCAAGTTTGTAACAATATCTATGGCTAGCACAAATCAGCTGGTATCTCATTTATTACTAATTGTTTCAATTCTTTACTAAATATTTCAAAATTGTGTATTTGTATTGTATTGATCTGGGCCAATTAACCAGTTAACCCTACCTGGAAAATACCAAACTTGTGGTGTAAATTTAAACATATTGTATGGTGATTACTGAAATTTCTTTTTATCTTCTCATAGGTTGTCTTTCTTCACTCAAATAGTATTTCAAGTGTCGGAGTGAATGATTTTTGTCCAACAGAAGGAAGGCTGAAGAAAACATTATATAATGGTATAAGCTTATTCAAGAATCCTGTCAAATACTGGGATATCCTACCAGCAACTTTTCGTTGTGTACTAAATAGAAATAGTGTGCAGATTGCAAATTATGGAAAATAAAATAGTACAGGCAAACTATTATTGAAGTATTATTATTAAAACCAGCATCACAAAACTTGAAACTGTTAAAATCTGTAAATTATACTGCCCAATTTCTTTACAAATACAAGATTTAATAAATTAAAAACATAACATTCCATTAAATTCCTTCAATTTATTCCTCTATATTTTTAATTTGTGTAATTTAGGATTTTTTCTAGAATAAATAGTTTCTTGGCAAAAAATTGGGTTGTTTTGTTCACTGAGATCCACACTAGGTTCCCTTTTCTTGTAGAAGAAAATAGTAAGTTTTAAAATGATTTTCAGGGGATCAAATAATTAGTTATGTACTGGAAAGAACTCCTGTATAAGTATTTATCATAGCTCAAGAGGAAAAATTTGAATATTTAACAAAAGTAAAAAGCTGTATAGGGCACTTTATTATTCATCTGACAATCTAATTCATTATGGCACGAGATATTTAAATATTTATGCTAAAATTGAAACACAAATTTAATATCAAGCCCTTTAGCCTCAAAGGTTTTAATGTTTATTCATGGGGATGTCTTGGAAGTATACACTACTTTTATAACAAAAACATATATATTCTGAATATTAACCATGTAGAAATATTGTTAAAAGAGAAATGAGTATATTCTCTACACAAGGAGCACAAATACACAATCTTGTACTTCCTGTACAGGGTTAGTCCAGTTAGGATAGAATTTTAAGATCTAAGATGGGAAAACTACTGCATTTTTTAGCGTATAAGACGCTCCGAAGTATAAGATACACCTAATTTTTGGAGAGGAAAACAGAGGGGGAAATCTGCCTCTGCCTCCCAGCAATTTGCCAATTTGCCAGAGCCAATCTGCCAATGCCAATTTAATTCATGTATGTAATACTTCTGGATATGGATTTTCTTTGTTTAAAAGTCAAATATTATATCAAATATCCATAATGTCCTGGTATTTTTTTTCATGTTTGCAACAAAATAGAGACAAAAAAGATGCTCCCAGCCACTAAGCTGAGCTAAGGATGTTTTCTTTCCTTCCAAAACTGCTCTGTTGATGGAGAAATCAGTCCACAGTCATAGTCTTAAACTACAGGGTGGCATATTTGAAGGCTTGTATTATGCATAGGCCATAGTCAATAAAATGTCACATATTATTGCTGACACTAAACTGCAATATAAATCTGACTAATTTTAAATATGATTTGTTCTACATTGCTTACATGTATTCCTGGTTGTTTTTATACTCTACCAATTTCTTCTAGATATTTGTCTAAGATATTGAGAAAACAACCTATAAATTAGTTAAACAAATCATGATTCCTTACCAGTAATCTTTAATATTAACTTTGGCTCATTCAAAAATTCAGTTGTAATGAATCCAAGATAGAAAAACATGAGCTTTCCTTGCAGCAGCCAACAGCCTGTTTCAGTTTCAGTTTTAGTACAGACTGTTTCAGCAGGCAGCTGATTGCCTCTGAATACCCCCAATCAGCTGTTGTGTGGAAGAGGCAGCATCCCTGAAGCCTTGCTAAAAAAATGGGAACAACAGGCACAGAAGCTGCGATGTGCTCTGCAGCCTGGAACAGGTGCATGCAGAGGGCAAAAATTGCAGGTGGGCAGGGCTACATTCAAAGTATAAGACACACCCTAATTTTTAGCCTCTTTTAAGGTGAGAAAAAGTGAATACTCCAAAAAGTACAGTATTTTATTTTGTGGTAAAATATTTTAGGCATGTGCGGATCTTGATCGTGTGCAGCTCATAAACAGGAGAGAGAGAGAGAAAGAGAGATAAAGATTATTGTATGCAGAGAGTCAATGACATTCACAGACTGTTATACCTCTAAATAGACCCATTTAAATCAACTGAAAAGTGAGTTAAAATAATTTAAATTATTTTCCCACAAGCAGTTATAGATATTCTGACTAGCCTTCCCTTTATGTGTGAGATAAACAGATAAACAGCTTTAAAGACAGAAAACATTAACACAAATTAATACAGAATAAAGAAAACAAAGAAAGAAAAGAAAAAAGCTCTTCACATGTGTTTTCACTTGATATAGACAAAACACTTTCATGACTAATTTAAGACCACTTTTCAACTTCTTGTCTTTTATGTATTATTAAAGCTGGATCCAAGTCTTGTATATTACTGCTTTAGTACTGTAACTTTACTTTAGTCCAACCTGCATGTACTGTATACAAAATGATGTTATGATTGGTTAACTGATGATGGTACTGTATGAAAATAGCTATATACTTCTATATTTAATGTATATGCATTGTTCATTTAAGTTAAGAGAACAGAAAAATGCTCAGTTGTTTTATTAAACATACTGAATTAAAATCTTGTACTACTGTGATACTACTGCTTCCGTTTTAGATAATATTCACAATATAAATCTACACATAAACTTGAATCTTAGTACTTCGATAGTGGGAATCTACTCTCAATGGATTTTCAATTTTACCTGTGACTCTGGTACATTTAAACTTCTTTTCTGGATAATTAGGGATAATGAACAGAAAAGAAGACAATATGGGAAGTTTCAGAAAAAAGAAAAAATGTGAAAGGCGGACCTCCATTCTTTGTGGAAAATTATCATTAACTTTACCATCTGTTTTCTTTAATAATCTTTACAGTCTCTTTTCTTTAATAATCTTTATTCAAACAAGTTCACTAGGTCTACATTCCTAATAAGAATTACTAAGTTAATTAGGTATGTTTCATTAATTGGAAAAGATCACTACATCTCCAGCCTCCCTGTATTTCGTAAGACCATCAAGACCTGGCTCTGGAAGCAAGCATGGCCCTGATCCCCTACTTCCCCCGGAGATGATAGGTGGTGTGATTGGTTGAATGAATGTGTTTTGTTGAATTTTTTATATAGGACTGTTTATATTGTATTTGTTTGCTGCCTCGAGTTCCCCTTTTTGGGTGAAGAGAGGCAGGGTATAAATCTAATAAATAAAATAAATAAATAAAATAAGATAATGACAAACTCCATTGCTAGCTTGCTTGCTTTTGTAAATTTATTTTTATGTGCTCTAAAAACTTTGTCTTTTCCACTGGATGCTTTTATGATACAGTAGATCCTATTGACCTCCATGCAGCAATCAGACAGGAAATATTCTCCTGGATGTATTGTTTTCACTGATTTTAATTCATTTCCCTCTGTTGAAACAAAACTAAGCCCAGTATTCTTCCAAAAAGCTTTCATGGTTATAAATAAACCTCTTGATATGTGATAGCTGCCTACAATCATTTAATCAGGGCATTATTATTATTATTTTCCTTTTTTCAAATAAATAGGATGTGGCATGTAAAATCTCTGCTCTTCTTAGTAATAAAAACAAGAACAAAGTAGATAAACAATGAAACTGAGAAGCCTGGTATGAAGCAGCACCACAAGGAGCACAAGGAAGTATTCTGAATCAAACTGACAGCAATGCTTGTGAAATAACGCAGAAGAAACATTATCCACACGTTGGAGACTCTAAGAACTAGGAGGCACTTCCCTGCCTAATACTATTGAATATTACCTCTATAGCTGACATCACATGCCATTTTATCCTAGATCAGGATTTCCCCCTCTTTAAATCTCTTTGCAACGGAGTTCCACTTGACTTGTTTTTGTCTAATGAATTTGGAAAGTCCAGGTCAAAGAGACTGCCAAAGCAGAAGCACTGACTCTGCAGTTGTGCTGAATTCATATTTTCCTGTGATTGTGGACTGCATTCATTTATAAAGTAGATATTCTAGGAAGTTCCCTCCAAGAAATGACAGCAGAAAGTCACTTTATAGATTGTGAGTTAATTGGGTGCCATTATTTGGGTGCACAATTTGATCAAGCATATTTTCACTGCCATTCTGAGGATTACATTACATACAACTGAGGTGGTTCTTTAAAAACTCAATTTAAAGGGCTTTTCAAAATGGCAAATGACTGCATTAAAATAACTTTCCCCATCACTTTCTCTCTCTCTCTCTTTTTTAACCCATATAGGGTGGTCATGTACTATAGATGAAATGCTCTTCAACCTTTGTCTAGTTTGAAAATAAGGAAATAATTGAAGTTCACCCTCAGCAACTTAAAGCCTAAAAATAAACCAAGCAAATATTCCTTGAGGTGTATTTTGCAGCTATCAAAATATAGCATCTATGGACAAAGTACAGTATATCTAAATGTTACAAAAAATGTTGTGCTCCCCATTAATCTCCTGGGGATCTAATGATTTAACTAATATGGTTAAATCTTTACAGTAACTATGTATACAACCAATGGTTAGAGCTACAGTTAAATGTTACCCATTTTACTATTATCTCTGAACCATTAGATTTAATTTAGAATTAGGACCAAACTTATATCAAAGTTCAATATGGATATCTATACAAATACACATTGTATTATGAACAAAGTTAAAAGAAAAACTAGCCATCAAATTCATAAGAGAAAAGTGTAAAAAGTGATTCCTTTTTCTACAAATCAGGCTTCAAGATGGTGGCTTTTGGTGGTTTAGAGTGTATTCTTTAAGTCTAAGAAAAAAAACAGTTCTTTTTTCAGAAAATATCCAAATCAGATTAGTAAAGTATATTCAACCAGTCTCCAGCATTTGTTTCTCATATTTTCTTAGATTCTTGTTTTGTCTAGAGCTTGTGTTAACGTCTATGTCCTAAATAAGCAAAGCAACAATGTTTTTGGTGTTGTTAAGCACAGATAACTTTCTTGGCAGTATGAGGTAACATATACAAGAGGTATCATGCCTTCTTGTTATATTCTTCTGAGTGGAATGTAAATGATCTTAAAAGGGTGTGCAGATTCCCACTGACTTCAGTAGGATTTCACAATAAATAACTTTGAATGAGGTGACAATTTTCCTATCAATTGAAATTGTAGTAAAATTACAGTAACAAAATCAACCTGGCAGAATTGTGCAAAAATATCTATCATGTATTACAAAACGCAACCCTTTCTTTGAATTTTGTGCCTACCATGACATATAAACAACTAACTAGCTTCCCCCCACTTATTCCAGTGAAAATGAAAGAGACTCAGGTTGCCTACGTTAACTCTGTACAATGAAAGGAAAACTGTAGCAGTTTTCTGACTACTTTTAAATCCCACTGATTTCAATTGGAAGTATTTAAGCATGTTTAAATTGACAGCAATAGGCTAAAACTGCTATTTCATAATTGCAACTGAATTAGAAAGAAGTAAGCAATTCATTCAATTTGCATTTTGATGTCTGATTTAATCTTCCCTTACCAACATACGAACAAGAGATTTTGCTCTATATTTTTCAAAATATCTGAATTATGCTCAGAACATTGTTTGCAAAAGCTATTGAGAAAACTCGTTTAGTAGGCAAACTATTTTGGTTACTTGTACAGATGGATTTTCCCTCCTTTCTCCCATCCCTCTCAAGTCCTCTCAAAACCTCCACTGTACCTAAATGAACATGCCCATTAATATCCAACATGTGGTGTAATGTTGTCAACCAACAAGTACCACATAAACAAATTCTACAGAATATTTTTCCAACCTGATCTTAAACCTGAAAATTGCAGATATCACACAGCATAATCAACAATATTAATGAACCCAGCAGGTTTACTCCCTGGTACTTTACTCTGGCTATAGCCCATTTTTATCTTTAATACATAAGCTTTTTTGAATCACAGGCTGCAAGTGAGCCTCATGATTTAATTCCAGGTTGTATAGGAGCACAGCAAAGAAAAAGTGACTGTGATGGAAATGGGTCCAGAATAAATGCCTTTCTTTTCTGACTCTGAACCTCTAAAACATTCATCTATGGATTCTTGCAACCCAGATAGATGATTGTTGGAAAGTCAGAACATAAACTGTATTCTGGGGACTGCTTGCAGACCAAGTACCTTCTTCCACTAGTATTCATTTCTACTAAGTGCATTAAAATTAATGGTTAAGGGTCAGAAAAAGGAGTGAGAGTAAACCAATATATGCCTATATATTGTAGTCATGGATGCCACAGAGGGGAGAGTTTGTGACCACTATTAATCAATAGGACACCAGTTTTCAGCATTCAATGCTAGTATAAACAACCGTGTTTGGCACTTTTCTAACATTATTTAGGTAAATTATATTACCACCATTAATTAATTCATTAGGCTTATATGTTGCTTAACTCTTACTGACTCTGGATGGCTCACAGCATAAAACAGAGCAGCGAATATAAGATATAGATAAAACCATAGCAATAAACAGATGGCAGATCCAGTCATTTTAACATATAACATCTCCAAAAAACGGGTCCAATCATCCTTGCCAAAGTCTGAGAGAAGAGCTAGGTCTTTAATTAATGGGCTAGATTTTTTAAAAGGGGTCATTATAAGATTTGTATTTTATAATGAAAAAACAATGAATCCAGCATGTATCACAGGCATTGATATCTGTATACATTTTTTAATTTTATTTTTAAGAGATCTAGAGTCCTAAAAAGAGGCAAATACAACACCATCATCCACACAGGGATTTGTGTGCCACTTTTATATGTGGCTTATAGCATTTGATTTGGGTTCATTGCTTTGATATGTCTGTGTCAAAGCACCCATAAAATGTAATCAAAAGTTCTTTGAGTAGCTTGGTGAAAATTTGGGACCAGCATTAAGGGCATCTCCTCTGTCAGCCTAAAAGACTTTGAGATGCTCATTAAATGCAATGCACTCCACCCACATTATATCAGCACTCTAGGAAGACAAGAAAAGGTGTTAACAAGGGTAATTAGAGTGGGTTTGATGCAGTTAGAAGCTAAGGTAAAGTAAGTAGTCTTCTACTATAGATAGTTTGAGAGAAGCCAGTCTTATAATGAACCTGAGTGTATGTCTGATCTTTGTTAGAAGTGTGAAAATTGAAAATGCATCTTTGCAATGGCTTAAGCACCAAAGTGAACATTACTAGAATTATACCACAACTAAAATCATTTTTCATTCTGCCATACAGTGTTATACCAAATTACCAACACTTACAAAAATAAAACCCCCAAACCTCTTTTTTTAAAACTCAGGTTTCAACTAAATTATAGGCAACAATCTTTTCTTTGACCTAGAATGTATGCACAATGCAAATCCTGAAAATCCTGATAATAGCCACAGCTGTTATAGTCTGTTTATTTATTCCCTGTTGGATAGAACAAAAAAGTGCACAACATTTGCTCAGATTTCTTCCACATCTGATAGACAACTTGCAGAAGTGGGAGTTTTGTTTAAAACAAAACAAGCTGTTTGTCTTTCTATCTCAGTATTCTTTATCTGACTATGGAATAACCAACGAAAAATACAATTTCATCTACCCAAGTTTATTTATTACATTTTATTTATTTATT
>JANHGC010001636.1:200562-214094 GCA_027560395.1 Boaedon fuliginosus
CGAGGGTGACCTTTTCAGCATATTTTGGGTGCTGAAAAACTAGGCTTATACTCGAGTATGTACAGTAATTGTAGAGACTGTTTTTTCTGTGCTTAATGTGATTTCCAGAAGTCTTCATTAGAAAGTTTTTATTTACCCTCAGTTTTATATGACCTATATGTCATATAAATATAATTACAGGTTGTATTAAAAAAAACTTTCCAAAATCCCTCAAGAGGAAACGATTCAAAGCCAAGTATTTGGAAAATCAAAGGGTCTATTTTTTGCACAACCTGCTTCAATGCTTTTATGGTACACATCTACTGATAGGTAATACATTCCCTACATTCCTTTTGAAATGAGAGAAAAGCTTTTAGCTTTCATACTTTCTTTTAATTATTAGCACTACTTTCCAAGCTGAAGTTTGGGGATTTTTTTAAACTAAAGAAGATGCTTCCCACCACAAAAGAGAATGGGATGAAGAGCACATGTTTAACATAATACTTAAAGTACCAGCCTAAAAACTGAGATGTAAATTTTTGTCCTACTTTAGATGTCAAGCAAATTGGGTGACTTTGGGCCAGTCACTTCTCTCAGCCCTAGAAAGAAGGCAAACCACTCCTGGAAAAATAATGTTGTCAAGAAAATTGCTGAGGCTTATCCAAGCGGTCACCAGGAATCAAGAGTGATTCAAAGGCAGAGAGAGAAAGAGGAAAATGCATTAAATGGAAAAAAAACATGCACTGAATATTTCTCCAAAGTACTGATGTTGCCAAAGATCTGAAGCAACTATTTAATCCTTTGTTGTTACAAGCCAAAGCTTTAGTCTGTATAAAATCTTCCACCTGGATAAATCTCAAACAGACTTCACTGAGCAGATATTATTCTTCCCAGCTATACTGAAGCAAGAGTAAAGATGGTGGGTAAATTCTCCCCCTTCCCACATTTTAATATAAATTTGTTTAACTTAACCAATATACCCAAAACAAATTCACAATTTGAAACTTAAATGTTGCAATTCTCCAATTTTACACTGCAATTTGCCAACAATGAAAAACATCTTCCATATTAAGAAGAGATTCACACAAAAATATAAATATTCATAGAGAAAATATGAAATCTATTAGGAAAAGCAACAAATTCACCCACCAAACAAACACATGTAAATATGCATATTATACAAATCACAGCCAAAACAAAACAGAAGTGATTTGAAAAATGTTATTGTGCATCAAATACATATAGATTTTAGTATGAACTTAAAAATAAACTTCAGTTCAGTAAAATACACATAGCTTATGCCTTTTAATAAAATGTGTTAGGGAGAACAAGTGCTACCTGAATCCAACTGAAAATCTAAAGAAGGCTGTGCATAGGAGACGCACTTGTAATCTGAGCTTTGGGGTGTTTTTGCAAGGAAGAGCAGGCAAAGATTCCCAGGGCAAGGGGTGCCTTGCTGACAGGCATCCTACCCCAAAAAGACCGAAGTGCTGAGGGTGGAGGTTCATTCTCCGAACTTGTGGGTTGGTTTCTGAACATTTCAGGCTAGGTAACATCTTCAGCAGAGTTTAGGGATTGTCAGTATCACTGTTCTTCTGTTTATAAGGGCTTTGTGTGATCAGTATGTCTTGTGATGGGGAGACCATGTCAGGGGATGACTCTTGTGATAGGTCAGGTGTGGGTCACTTTTTTTTTTTCATTTCACAAACTTGGCATTTTAATTATGGAGCAGATGCTTGTCTGTTAAACCCAGAACAATTTAGCTTCTTCGTCTTCTATTACTTTGTCTATTGTGTGATTCTACCAGTTCTTGGTTGCAGACAAATGATATTACTTGCAGTTATTTATTATTGTTGTTTTTGTTTTTGTTATTCATTGCACAGCCTACTAGATGTTTAGACTGGTCTTTGCATTTTTATCCATTTCTTTCTATCCCAAATATCAATTTTATCCACCTTCCCAAAGACCTGGGATAGCAATAGCTATAGCAATGGCTCTTATTTATTTATTTATTTATTTATTTATTTATTTATTTATTTATTTATTTATTTTATTGGATTTATACTCCACCATTCTCCCCCCAATAGAGGGAACGCAAGGTGGCTGACAACAATACAAGACAATATATAGTATTATAATAAAATTCTGAAAAAGCAATAAAATCACAATAATATAAAAGTTAAAAAAAACACAACACATGCAACAACAGCCCTACTCTACTTTCATACAAGGGGAGACAGGTAGCTCCAAGCCCGCTGGCAAAGCCAGACATTGACAGCCTGGCGGAAGGCTAACAGGCTAGGGACGGTCCAAACCTCCATGGGGAGCTGGTTCCAGAGGGCCGGTGCAGCAACAGAGAAGGCCTCCGCCTGTGGACCCTCCAGCTACCACTGCTTAACTGATGAGACCCGGAGGAGATCTCACAGGGTGCTGGGAGGCATAAGGTAGAAAAAGGCGGTCTCGAAGGTATCCTGGTCCTAAGCCATGGAGAGATTTAAAGGTCATCACTATCACCTTGAATTGCACTCGAAAGGCTATTGGGAGCCAGTGCAGCTCGCAGAGGAGTGGTGTTATGTGGGTGCACCGAGGTACAACTTAATCACTCATGCGGCTGCATTCTGGACCAACTGCAGCTTCCAGGAGCTCTTCAAGGGTAGCTCCATGTAAAGCGCATTGCAATAATCTAACCTGGAGGTGATGAGGGTGATGATTATTGTATTGTTCTTGCCGCCTCGAGTTCCCCTGATGGGTGAAGAGAGGCAGGATACAAATCAAATAAATAAATAAATAAAAATAAATAAGGAGAGCCTCCTGGTCCAGGAAGGGACACAACTGGTGCACTAGGGAAACCTGTGCAAATGTTCCCCTGGCCACAGCCACCAAATGCTGTTCTAATTGTAGCTGTGGGTCAAGGACAACTCCCAAGTGGTGCACCTGGTCAATCTTTCCCCCCAGAGTTAAAGCTAGGCAATCCACTGGACCCCTTGGAGGAAATATCCACAGCCACTTAGTCTTGTCAGGCTTGACCCTGAGCCTGTTGGTCCCCATCCAGATCCTCACAGTCTCCAGGAACTGGGACATCACTTCGATGGTATCATTGGACTGGCCTGGAGCACAGATGTATAACTGGGTATCAGTTATACTGATGTACCCTACCCTGTGCCATCGGATGATCTCTCCCAACAGTTTCATGTAGATATTAAATAGGAGAAGTGAGAGAACTGAATCCTGAGGCACCACACACAGCAGGGGCCTTAGGCCAGATCTCTGCCCTCCTACCAACACCGATGTATGGCCCAAGAGATAGGAGGAGAACCACTGCAGTATGGTGGCACCCACTCCCAGTCCCTCAAGCCACCCCAGAAGGATACCATGATCGATGGTATCAAAAGCCTGAGTGGTCAAGAAGACCAGGACAAATGCCACTTCATAATACTTTATAGCAATGTCTAAACAGTTTACAGTGTCAGCATATTTCCCCCCAAAAACTGGGTCCTCATTTTAGCAACCTTGGAAGAATGGAAGGCTGAATCAACCTCATGCCGATGAGGATCAAACTCCAGACTATGAGCAGAGTTAGCCTGGAATACTGCGTTCTAAGAACTGTACCACCTCAGCTCATATAAGGATAGGGATGGGTAGATGTTGCTGTTTCATTTTCTATTACTTTGCCTATTTTATAGTCCCACAAGTTCTTGCTTGCAGGAAAATGCTCTTTCAGTTCTCCATTGTTGCTACTTTATCATGCCTCAGTCTTGCACCAGCTAACCAGGTGGTCCACTGTTTCTTCAGCTGCTTTGTGAGGCAGCATTTGCTATATGTTGCTGTCTTCTCAATTCTGGCTTTGTATGTTCTTAAGGCTTGGACTTGTGCAACCAGAATTAGCCCTTCTGCCTCTTTCTTCAACTTTCCTGCTGGTAGCCATTGCCAGGTCTTTTTATCACCTGTTTTTCCTGCTATTTTTTTCATGTACTGGCCATGTAATAATGATTTCCCTTCCCACACTTCCATTCTGTTCTTCATTTAGTCTTTCTTGTAGGCCAATTTGGTCACTCCAGAATTCAGTAAGACGTCATGAGATACTAGCTTCAGTGCATCTTCTTCTTTGTCCTTCAGATATTCTTCCAATGCCTTTTTTAATTTCTTCTTCAACTGTCTTCTGTACTTGCAGCATTCCACACCCACCTATTTTCCTTGGTAGGTAGTCTATCAACATTGCTGCATGAACAAAGGAGATGATTTATTGCTCACTAGCTGATTACCCGGTCTTGCTCAGATTTTTTTTAAAGAAGTATATTTGTCCCACAGTGTTTGCCATCTGAAGCCCCTGGCACCCCGTCCCACATCTCTGCTCTGGCAAGGCCATCTCTGGGCCAAGGGCAGGCCAGGCTCTAGGCCAAGGGCAGGCCAGCTCTGAGGAAAGACAGCCAGGGCTTGACAGGGGCACTGGGCTGCAGCCCTTTGCAGGCCTTCTTAAGCCCCCATGCTCCCTCCAACATCATAGGTGACCTTACTTGATGGGGTGGGCTGTTCTGTGTGTCTTGGGCCCATTGCTGCTCAGGCAAATCTGGAATTTACATGTATAAAACATGCCACCTCAGAAGTTTGAATATGGTGCCACAGTCAGTTTGAAAACTGCACACACTCAGTAGAGAGAAGCAAAACTGCACATACTCAGTAGAGAGTTGCTGCTTGTTCATTAAGAGTGTCCTGTTTGTCCCCCCAAAAATGGGGCAAAAAGGCCCCTACCCTTTGGAGACCCCGACAGTGCTGATCTTACTACGCTTTTCTACCTATCTGCCAAATTTGAGGTAGATTGGTGCAGAACTGAAAGTTTGTATAGAGCACATATAAACACACATCTGCACCACACCTCTCTTTTATAGATATACCAGGCACTGGTATAAGAAAGCTTATTTTTCTGGTCTTCCTAACCAGAGCTTTTAGTTCTGATTGAGTCCAGTTGAATATTCCAGTAGTATCTAATGACTGGAATTATTAGTAGTTGTATTGATATATAACCAGAAAAAAGGACAAAGAGAACACTGCAAAACCTGAGAGAGGTAGACTTACATAAAATGTTGAGCCAATATTTATAGCCAGCTTTCTGTTTCCAAGGATGGATGAGCCTCAGCTAGAAGCTGTGATATGCACATTCAGAATGTTTGTCTTGAAAAATGAATCCTGCTGCTTGCTCATATCACTGCATATTTGTTATCCCTTAACTGCATAAATAGAACAAGGTTACTGGATTTGTTTCTCGGACAATTTCATAAGTATATCTATAAAACTATCCCTGTAAGCAAAATAGCAATGGTGTGGAAAGGGTTGTCTTTCTTCTCTCTTTCTCTCAACTCTCCCCTCCCCAGGACACACATGCAGCTGATAACAACAAAAATAAATGAAAGTTTCAGAAACCAGCATCCCAAACAGCTGCCTTATGCAATTTTCAACTATAACCTCAAAAATACTGAAAAAACTGTGGGTCATCGAATAGTTTATATAACTTCAGAGCTTAAGCACTATTCTGCAGCTTGTTTCCAAAGTCAAAAGCTTCTTGCATTGGCAAGATATTTTTCTGTCAGCACATACTGTAAGTTAACCCTTAGGGATATCAAAAACAAGATGGGATCAGATTTATTCCCTTGAGTAAACACCAGGGTGGGGGGGAAACCTTTGATACAGGAACAATTTGTTATTCTTACATCAAAACTTACTAGTTGTATAAGAACCCTTGAGTCTCCAATGAGTATCAAGCTAGTGTTCTAGACTTCACCTCTTATCATCTCTATCAACCCAATTGACTTGGAGCCAAAGCCCAAGAACATATGTATGCCCTTAAAAAGAATGTTATGGATGTTTAAATGCTAACCAATTTAATTTTGTTCCAGTGGAAGCTTTTGCAGATCTTGTCCCCTTCATCTAATGCAGGGGTCTTCAAACTTCAAACGTCCTCAGGAATTCTGGGAGTTGAAGTCCACAAGTTTTAAACTTACCAAGTTTGAAGACCCTTGATCTAATGGATGGAGCAGTGATGCCTGAATGAGATTTTTATAAGTACATATAGTTGTAGAGGGATAGGGGAAGTACGTTGGGAAGGGAATAAACAATTGTTATGAAGGTTAGGAACTAAAATTTCTAGTTAGAGGACATAAATAAAATGGTAAAGTCCTACTGTAAAACTTTAATGTGTCTTTCTGAGACATAATTATTTCTTCCTAGACTACCACTTCCACACATTTCTTTCTTATCTATCACAGACATTTTTGGAGAGTTGCTTTTAATGACTGAAGTGGTCGAAGGACATGGGCTTTTTGCTGGAATAAAGACATCTACTGCTGTTGTTATTGTTGTTGTTATACTATCCTTTAAACAAGCAAAATTGACAAATAATACTCAGATGTGGAGATGAGGTAGGGAGGGAGAGTGAGAGAGAGAGAGAGAGAGAGTGAAAGAGAGGGAGTCATTAAAGTAGCCCGTCTTTCTCCTTGCTTTCATGGCAAATTTGTAAACTACCCTCAACTATCTTCACTTGCATGCTTTTGCTTAGTTGGTAGAAAAATACAATATTCTGTAAACAGTAGCCACTTTATATGGCTGCTCTCCAAGGTGCTGATAATATATGTTTTTCTGGCTTCCGGGTGCAGTATCATCAATATGCTGATGATACTGAACTATTCATCTCCACCTGAACCAACCCAACGATGCCGCAGAAGTGATGTCCCAGTGTCTGAGGGTTGTGGGAGTCTTGATGGGAACCAGTAAGCTCAAACTCAACCCAAACAAGACCGAGTGGATTTCGGTCCCTACTTCTCGTATCATCCAACATTTGAAATAGTGGGGAGGTGTTGGCCCCCTCTAAGAGCACTCGTGATTTAGGTGTCCTTCTAGATCCACAGCTAAATTTAGAAGACCATTTAAAATCTGTGGCCAGGGGGACCTTTGCCCAGGTTCACCTGGTGCACCAATTGTGACCCTTTCTGGACCGAGAAGCATTACTCACAGTCATTTATTTATTTATTTATTTACATGTTAATGCCGCTCAACTCCCAAAGGACTCTGGGCAGCTTACAACATGGATAGCAATAGCATTCAGATTTTATATACTGCTTATCAGAGCTTATCAAAATTCCTTGTATATGAGAAAGATTGAAAAGTGGTAGTAGGGAGTGAGAGAGATCAATAAGAAAATTATAAATTAGACTCAATCTGAATTGAGGCAAACTGTATAAATATGTGATCTCTAAAGAGAACAAAATATATAGGAAACCTGTGAAATTGTCTCTGAAACAACCTGTAATGTAGAATGGCTTAAAGATTCATGTCAAAGTATCTAATATTTCCGGAAAATAAGAATAAAGCTTAAGAAAGAATAAAGCTTTCTGCAGGTACTGCATTGGTTTCCAATATGTTTCTCAGCACCTTTCAAGGGGCTGGCTATAAAAAGATTAAAAAAAAAAGATTATATGTCAGGATCTATGCATCTGCAAGTTCATCAGGTAGAGTCAGCCTGTCTGGTTTGTTTATCCAGAGTGAGAATACTGCAAGTGACTGTTCTGTGTTTGATCAGGAGAAGGAGATCTAGGGCACAATGTGGGTTTTTTAAAAAAACAAATGTGGTCTTATAATAGAGAAGAACTTACCTCTGTTGAGCCAAATGGCACTTCTCCCTACAAATGAACTAGGCTGTTTTACAACCAATAGAATATGAGTAGTTTTTGAGAAGATACCTTGAAACTAGGTTGTGCTTGTTGTCAAATAGGTCAGGCCAAATCAAAGCCTATAAGCAATCGGATGAGAAATCCACAGGAGAGGCAACTGATAACACAAAGCAAAATCTGAGGCCTGAGACATTGCAAAGGTGCACTTCAGCTCTGAAAAATTCTTCTGAGCATTTTAACAAGGAGCGAATGCAATAAATAAACTGCACTGGGCATCTACAGCAGCTGAAACTTAGGAGTTCTCCCATGCCATTGTAATGGAATGCAACAATAACATTGGAAAGCAGGGGAGAGTAGTGATGGAAGAAATGTTGCCCAGTGAATAATAGGGATAAAAGAAGGAGGAGCCTGTTAATTGAGTAGTGGATAGAGAAAGAAATTGAGAAAGGATCCATTCTAACTTATCATGTGGTAAAGAGAGAAAATAGAAAGCTGTACTTTCAAGATTATATTAATGTTAAGTTTTCTTTCTGGTGAAAGAAAAGAAAGCTGACAACCTTTTAGCTAGTTTCTCAGATCCACAAAATAGATTTTTGTCTCCTGAATCTTCATTAGGCACCTCTATATGTAAAGAGTCAAACTTCTGAGTAGCTACCAGTAGGTGAGGAATCCTGGGAAGTTGCTGGTTCCATAAAAGCCCATGAAGTCACTGACTCCCATGCTGCTGGGCTCTCCAAATTCTTTGGTAATTGCTGTTACCAAATTCTTCTGGCTTCAATCTTCTCATCTGAGGACATGTCCTCCAGCAGGGTAATCACATGTGGAAAGTAAGTTTGTAAACTCAATATTTTATTTTCAACACATGGAATGGTCTTCTACACATGGAATGGTCCTTTCCACCAGCAGTTATGCTCTGGGTAATTTTTTTCATTGAATTATCTATCTCGCCGCCTCGAGTTCCCCATCGCCGCCTCGAGTTCCCCATTGGGGGAAGAGAGGCGGGATATAAATCGAACAAAATAAATAAATAAATAAATCTCATGTCAAAATTCATTTCCTGGTAAATCAGCAAATCTGAAAATAGTCTTAAGGTGTTAAGAAGGAGTCTATATAAGAGAAGGCTAGATCTTTTTTTTAATCACAAAATGCAGGATATGGAATAACAGATTTAGGCTATGGAAAGATAGCTTGTGGTTGAATATTAAGGGAAATTTCCTAATGGTTCAGCAGTGAAATCAGTCACCTTGGAAGCCTGTGGCCTTCACTTTACTGGATGAGTTTCAAAGGGAATGGGGCTAGACATTCATCAAAGATGCTTTAGTTTGTATTTCTAGACAGAATAGGGAGTTATAAGCAGAGACAATGTGATGAGTCTAAATGTGGTTTTGCAGAAAAAAAAAAGGGGGGGGGGAGCACTAAAGTCCCTTGTAATTCCTGTTCCCTCTGTGCCTCCATAATGTTGCCATGATGATTAATTCATGATGCTTGTGATGAAAAAGTCCTACAGTCAGCTTAATATAATTTCGGCATATTGAAGCAGGCTTGCCACAGAACTACACAGGATAATTTGGATTCTGATGGTTTGGGTTTTTTTTACTCATTTTACAGTGATTGAGACCAGGTTAGGAGACAGTTAATATCCTACCAATGTATACATTAGAACAAGTCATATAGCACATTTCTTTCATGAAACACGTATTTTCAGCTTAATTTTAAATTAGCTTTAAAGTGCTTCTATTTTAAGAGTTTGACATTAGTGGCAAAAGATTGCTGATAATTATAATTTTTACTCAATGTACAGATAATTTATTCTGATTGAAATATTGAAATAGATTTTAATAATAATAATAAAATCCTTGGTCAGATTTATGCCATAACGCTAAATACCCCTGGTTTATGTCCTCTGGAGAATTATTGCTGAACATGATTATGTTAATTATGACAGAACAACGGGATAGTTAGCAAGGATCTGACAACTTGTTTTGTAACACTCAATCTAAATAATATTTCTATTATGGGAATTGTGAGATTATCAAATGATATAGCAAATATGGGTTAGTTAATTACTTGTCTATTGCCCTTGAAACCTAGTTCTAACAAAATTACTATTTTAGATAGAAAAATTTTTCATGTTTACATCTGGTCCACTCCTGAAAATCAGCTCATTCTCATTTACATTCTTGTTTGCTTAAAAAGTAACTCTGTACCCCTTAATAGAGTCATAGATGTTATCCTTGACATTAAATTGTCATAAAAACATTATTTATTCAAGAAAATATTGTTCCTGTTTTTAGAAAAAATAATTATATATACATAAAATCTCTATTTTTCAAGGAACAGATATTCTTTATTATTATATTTATGCTATACAAAGGGTCCTGAGTTATTTTCAAGATTCTCAACCTACTATAACAGTTGATGCTATGAAGAATTTTATATCTGATTGCAGATCTATAAGCTGATTAAATGGACGATTTGTGAAATGGAGGAGATCTGAAATACATAGACATGAAAAAGTGATTCTGAATGTAGCTTTCTCCTATCTTATGCCTCCCAGAACCCCGTGAGATCGCATAGGATTGGCTTCCTCTGGATCCCATCAGCTAAGCAGTGCCAGCTGGTGGGCCCGTGGGCAAAAGCCTTCTCCGTTGCTGCACTGGTCCTCTGGAATGAGCTCCCCGTGGGGGTCTGGACCATCCCTAACTTGTTAGCCTTCTGCCAGGCCGTCAAGATCTGGCTCTGCCAGTGGGTTTGGGGCTAACTGTTTGCAGATCTATAAGCTGATATATGTAAGCCCGTATGTAAGATAGTGCATATGTATTGTTGTTTGGGGGATGTTGTTTTAACTTTTATATTGTTGTATTTTTAAACTGTTTTTGAATTTTATTAACTGTATATTTTAGTTGTTGTTAGCCGCCTTGTGTTCCCCCTGTCGGGAGAAGAAAAGTAGGATACAAATTTAATAAAATAAATAAATAATTTTTTGACATTGTTCTTAAGCAGTGACATTTGGCAGTACAAGAATTTAAGCAGGTATACCCAGGAACAGGAATTACATTCCATCTAAAGGTGTAAAGGGACTTGGGCATAACATGATATAAGGAAAGGTTTACAGGATCAGCTACATCACTATTAGATGAATAGCAGGATTCTGAATGGATTTTAATATTCTCTGCTTTTTTCTGTTCAAATATTATGTGTACACAAACACAAATAACTTTCCAAAAAAAACCTGTTTCTAAAAATTACAACATATTATCAAATAAATATTCTTCATTTGATATTTGACTTGTAATATATTTTATTTTACCTCCTGATGAGTAAGGGAAAATTGACATAATAAAGTTATTAGATCAGTTTTCTTTGTCATTGAACCCAGTCCATTCCTTATTTATTTATTATTTACACTTGTATCCCTTTTTTCTTCCCTGTTCAAGAGGAACACAAGGCGGCCTACTACAATATATAAAAAACAATGAGCATTAAAATTAACAATAAAAATATCTGACAATAAAAACTAAAAACATTTCTCTAAAATTATTAAAAACATACACATAACAATAACAACCATACAATCCCATTCATACAGAGAAGTTATTTATTCTAAGCCTGCTGGAAGAACCAGGTCTTCACGGCCTGGCAGAAGCCTAACAGATTTGGGGTGGTCTGGATCCCCACTGATTCCAGAAGGCTGGAGCAGCCACAGATAAAGTTTTCATCCACGGCCCTAGCAGCCGTAAGAGGTCAATCCTTTGGGATCTAACGGGGCACTGGGAGGCATGAGGTGGAAGAAGGCAGTCTAGATGGTAACCCGGTCCTAAGTCATGTAGGGCTTTGAAGATCATCACTAACACCTTGAATTGCACTCGGAAGCATATCGGAAGCCAGTGCAACTTGCGGAGGAGTGGTGTTATATGCACCAAGGTACACCCTTAATCACTTGTGTGGCTGCATTCTGGACCAATTGAAGCTTCCGAATGCTCTTCAAGGGTAGCCCTATGTAGAGCACATTGGTTTACCATCTATATGTAATTGTAATGGGCACCAAATGGCTTTTCCCTCATTTTAAATCCAAACCTTAATCACTTAATAATAATACCCTATAACTATTATTAGGACAGAAAATTCAGAAGGGTACAACTGGAATGTAAGATGAAAACAGTGTCATAATGATGCAACACAAATTACATCCCTTTTTAATGTGCATGCTGATATCATGCATAGCCATACAAAAGGTGAGACTTCCTCCCTACACAATGCTGATTTGGACTATGTAATCCTTTAGATTATATAGTATGATAGGTTTCTGGGAAAATTCATTGTACTGAACAAATACATTATATTGTAACCTTGTGAGTGAAAGTATGGTAATTTTCAAAAATTAAACTAATATCGCTACCCAAGGATCTCAGAATGGTTAACTTAAGTCTGAAAAATACAATCCATTTTCTTTAATACTAAAAAAACAAAATCTTAAAAAAAAGACATCTATTGATTTATATGTTCTTAAGTATTATGTCATCTTTCCATGGGATGACCAAAAAATAATATAAGAAGAAAACATGCCATAGTACTAGCCTTTGATTTTTGTTTTCTTTTGGGGCAGGGAGGGGGAGTTGTTAACCATTAAGTGACAGCAAAATTCATATGCAAGCTGCCAGTTATGCTGAGCCTTAAGATTTCCTCACACATTTATATAGTTACATTATTATCCAAATACCATATTGTCAGCTTTCACACTGGATTAAAGTGCTGGGTTTATTATGGGTGTAACTGTCAATGTCTCTTTGTAAATGTCTAACTATATTAACTCCAGGCCTAACATAAAGAAAATAAACAGAAACTGATTATGTTTTACTGAGATCAAATGAGTTTCAAGTAGCAACAGGATAGCACTGTACTAACAAAAATGCTTTCACCTCTTCAGCCTGCCTTGTGTAACTCAATGCTAGGTTAAGGCAAGACAACCATTGCTTTTCCAGATAGCTCGTCTTGACAGGTTTTACCCAAGAGCAATCTGTGCAAGAAACCTAACCTTGTGGAAAGAAATACTAGCTTCCTCACCTTTTTGATTATTACTATGAAGAAAAAAGCCACTTGTTTTACTCAAGTATTTTATGAAACCTGCAATTCCTCATTTCCTAATGGCTTCCTGGCTCCCTTTCCTTCCTTCTCAATGAGATGCATTTAGGGCACATTGCGTAAAATATGACTGCAAGCAAACATGCATTTGCAACATATGGGGCATTCTTTTGTGGGTGAGTTTGATTGCGTGCAACACTCCAGTTTGGATTTATCTCTGCATAATAGGTTAGATAGTTTTAAACAATCATTATTCAGTGATACATTTGTCTAGGGCTAGATCATCCTGATTTCTACATTCAACAGAAGGCATATGAACCCTCTTAGATAGGATATGTGTGCATGAGAGAATTGTGATTCCAGGATGTATTCCATAATCCACCCATCAACATTATTTTAAGATATTCATTCATCATCATTGCCAACATTGTTGTTGTTATCATCATCTATATCATTTTGTGGCTTAATACAATCTAACAATTCATTCCTATGATAAAATGCGGAAGGATGGAGGCCAGGCATATTCTCTTCTATTTATTTATTTATTTATTTATTCATTCATTCATTCATTCATTCATTCATTCATTCATTTATTTACTTATTTATTTATTGCGTTTGTATGCCGCCCAATTCCCAAAGGACTCTGGGCGGCTTACAATATGGATAGCAATCGCACTCAGATTTTATATACTGCTTATCAGACCTTTACAATACTCTCTAAGCAGTTACAGAATCAGTTTATTGCCCCCAACAATCTGGGTCCTCATTTCACCGACCTTAGAAAGGATGGAAGGCTGAGTCAACCTTGAG
>JANHGC010001637.1:1830-15290 GCA_027560395.1 Boaedon fuliginosus
CCCCGTCGTTCCCCCCTGAGAATGGGCTTACTTTCTTTGAATTGTAAGGGATTAAACAACCCCTCTAAGAGATCTCACCTCCTTTATCACCTGCACAAAACTAGGGCTCACATTGTATTATTGCAGGAGACCCACTTTAAATCGGGCTATGTACCAATAGGCCGAAACAGATATTATCCTACCTGGATACACAGCACTAACTCAGGAGCTAAATCAAAGGGCATTTCGATAGCTATTCATCGATCTTTGCAACATCATATTCTGGATTCGATTATCGATCCATAGGGCAGATATGTTTTAATTAAAATATCTATTTGGAATAAGGTATACACTGTTGGATGTATTTATCTTCCAAACAATAACCCTACAGAAGAAGCTGGGTATATTTTAAATAGGCTCTCTGAGTTTGCAGAGGGCATGATATTGTTAGGAGAGGACTTAAATTTTGTTTTGGATCCTAGATTAGATACATCATCAGTCAAAACGAGTCTTTCCTGGTTAGACCGATGGAAGCCCATAATTTGGTGGGAGGGTGGTTGCCGTAAATTACGGTTTTCCCCAGAGAGACATAATCTAGCTCTGGAGTTGCATGAGCAAGCCTCAAATGAAGTTGACATACCCAGTGAGTATGCTGACCTGCAGGGAGCATTTAGTGAGGAGGATGCTGATACATTGCCGTCCCACCGTGACACGGATTGTGGTATTAATTTGGTCCCTGGGGCTAAATTGCCTCAACCACGAATGTACTCTATGACTCCCCGAGAACTGGAAGAAATGCGTAGATATTTGGATAAAAACTTAACAAGGGGTTTTATAACGCCTAGCAGGTCCCCCATTGCTGCTCCCGTCCTCTTCCGGGAGAAGAAGGACAGTTGACTACGTTTATGTGTGGATTTCAGGAACTTGAATGCCATCTGTAAGGAGCCGTTATATCCTTTGCCTTTAATTAGGGACCTTTTATCTACGCTAGCAACTGGGAAAATATTCACCCGACTGGACTTACGAGAGGCCTATTACAAGGTTCGGATAAAGAAAGGGGATGAATGGAAAACCTCTTTCAACTGTCCATTAGGGAGTTTCCAGTACCGAGTAATGCCGTTTGGTAAATCCGGTAACTGAAATTACGTCTTCCAGCATCGATGGGTCGGGTGCATCCTACCTTTCATCTGAGTCTATTAAAACTGGTCATATCTGATCCTCCTAGTCTAGAGGGACATTATGAGATTGACAAGATGCTGGATACTAGGAACTGTCAAAATACCATTCAATACCTGGTGCATTGGGAAGGTTATTTGGATGCTGAAAATTCTTGGGTCAATCAGGAAGATATGAATGCTCCTCAATTACTAAAAGCATTTAATAAATCCCAATGACCTTAACATTTTTATTTATCTTGCAGGTAGCGACCTGGTGAAGGGGAGCTGCCTGTCAGGCGCTGGATTGGGTGCATCACAAGCCAGGATGACGTGCTCCCGTTTCTTAATAAAAATGGCGCAGGCTCAATCCAGCCCTGACAACGTTTTTGCTTTTGATCAGTTTCCCATTCACGTACGTAGCATTAAACTCGGTTACCACAAATTCTGTTGGTGTGGAGTTTTCCCTCTGCGTTCCTGACAACAGGCTGACAACATCCATCTACCTAAATACATTCTTAACATGTGTTGGCGTCTCTCATGCTAATGACCTCATTTCACCAACCATACCTATATGGCCTTGAGCGATAAAAATTGCCTCTTCAAGTTATTTTGTTGTTTTTTTAAAGAAAAAAGAAAGCCTCCTTTGATATTAGCTCATTTGCTAATGACTTTATAGCTACGTCATTTAATTTTCATGGCAATAGTATGGAAGTAGATTCCATTGGTGCCTTGTTGAAGGATTGTTTTTTTTTTGGGGGGGGGAGGCTTTCCAATGTGGCCTATAATGTATATAATTTGGTCTTCCATCTAAGTACTAGCCAGGTTTGACCCTGCTTAACTTTTGGTATCATCCAGGATACATAATACCCTGTTTCCCTGAAAATACGACCTCCCCTGAAAGTAAAACTTATCTTGATTTTTACACATGCTCCCAATATACGTGTGCCCCTAACTAATAGGTTAGTCAGTGGATGACATCCCCCCAAAATAAGACCTGATGCCTTTTTTGGTGGCCAAAAAAATATAAGACAGGGTCTTATTTTCGGGGAAACATGGTATGAACTGTTCACATACCCAGTGCCTGTTGGTTGTAGTTTGAGAACCCCTGTTCTACAACTTTCACCCTCCCTGGTATCCAAATCCCCTCGCATCCTCCCAACCCATGCTGCACCTCTCATGCATGATCCCTGATGCTTTTGGTATCTCTCTCTCACACTCCCTAATCTGCACTGCACCTCTTAGGCACCCCGTCATACCTTACTCAACCTGCACAGTGCTTCTTGTGCACTTTTGTGCATCCGTGTGCCCTCTCTAACCCATGTAGCACCTCTCAGACTCCCTCCCTGTTCTGCGTGGTGCCCACCTTAATACACACAGTGCCTCTGCACAAGCTCCTCACCCAGCAGCAGTAATTTACCTGCATGCAGGTCACAGATTTCCAACTGCTAGCTTCCCCATTGACCTACCTTGTGGAAAGCTGGTGGAGAGCATTTGAAATGACAATCTCATGGCAGTGCTGCTACAGAATAGCAGCAATACTGAAGTGTCCATAAATTTGCCTAATTTCAATCCCATACGGAACATGGGTCTCAGATTTTGAATAGAGTTCCCCTTCGGGGTGAAGAGAGGTGGGGTATAAATCTAATAAAATTGAAATTGAAATTAAATTAGCCCATATCAAATATGTTGATTCAAAAAATGTTGTCCTGTAATACACCATTTTGCCTAATTGAAGATTATAAACAATAAAATAGGCACAAGAGTTTTAGTAGCCTATGATAAATGTGATCATTATATATCCAGCTATATTCAGCAAGGTAGTTCAGTACCTTCACATAATAGATTAAGAGATAAAACTAAGATCCAGTGGCTTGTTTAAAAAAGTAGAAAATATATAGCTGGTTAGATCAAACTTTCAAGGCTATATAACATACAAACCAAATTAAATTGTGTCATTTGGTACAAGATGCAATCTTGATGTATTGCATGACAGTTATTACCAATGCATATATTTTCTTAGACCTGAACCAGGTAATTGGCTTTTATTGTTAAAGGGTTACTTTCTGCAAGTTCTCTAACTCTTTTAACTATAAATTAGAAAGACAAAAGCTAAAATTGCTATTTTGTTACTTTTTAAAGAGAGGAAAAATGTTTTTACCTTTACATCAGAAATACTTCTCATGTAAAAAAGTGCTTTGATTTCTTCAGTTAGAAGGTGTTTAGAATACTCTCGAATGCCTACCTATGAAGTAGATTGTAGGATCTACCAGGCAGAGCTCATCATGAGGACCCGAATGAGCTTTATGGTTTAACAAAAAAGGAATTTATAAAATATGCAAGAAATTATAAATAGTGGGGAGGCATGGGAAAGGAAAGGAAAAGGATATAGACTGCAGGGAAGAACTAAAGGGAAAATTTTCTAGGCCATTAACCTTTTTCTTTTTACTATTGCTTGGATTGCAAGCCAACATCTAGTTGCAAGCCAACATCTAAAACTAAAAATGGTATTCATCATCTCTTCCCTGAAACCTAGATCCCAGGCATTGGCACAACAGTTTTAAAGCTTTGCTGCTAAATTAGAACCATTTTTTAAATGAAATTACCATTGGTACTGTTTGGGGGTGGGGAATCCATTCATAATGTAATTTAGCTGAATTTACTACACAGGTTTATGAAACATAACATAAGAGTTTTTAATGTTCTTGAACAAAGTTCCAATGGTTTAATCGCATATTTATCCTGGGACTCATTACTAGCTCTATTCTATGGTGGTTTTATTTATAGGGATCATCAGGAGCAATCACCCAACTGCTTCTATTTGGGACACAAAAGAGAACTCCCTCTAATCTGCAAGAGGTGGTAGAAGTTGTAGTAAAAAAATTCCTCTCCCCCAAAGAGCCATATGAAATCAGAGACCAAGATGGCAAAATTATTTTGCTGACTAATTTCAACACTAGAGGCCAGATGGCAAAGCCTGGAGAAGGAATAGCATTACAAATCTTTATAGGCATAAAATCCCTCCATGATTGGCTCTACTTACAGTCTGACACTGATGGAATTATTGGTTATCATTGTACTTTGATTAAGCTACCTCTATTGATTGACTTGATTAATGTTTCTTTCAATATTATACAGAGAGGCAGGAAAAATGAGATTGCCTTTTCATGCACAATAGAAGCCTTTACTTAAACAATAAGCCTTGATGATTTATTTTAAATTTGTTGGTTCCCTTAACTGCTATCTAGAAAATCTTGATTCCTGATGTTACCTTAGCTAATAATTATCAGTCATTTTAATGTACTCCAGAAACTAAACTGTATTATTGTGACTAACACTTTCACATACCTTATTTTAAGCGTGGCTAAAAATTACAGGTTTGTATTCATTTCTTTAGTGCATTTATATTATTATCTTACTGATTCTAGTCTGCTCTAGGCAAGTGCAAGTATAGGCAGGCACTTTGGAGTGCACATGTCCAGCAAGGGTTGCAGGCAGGCCAGCAAGAACTATGGGTGGGCATTATAGAGCATGTGTAGGTGCTAGGGCAGGCATGCACTATGGAGCTGGGGCAGGTGGGAGGTGCTGCAGGCAGGTACATATAGTGAGCCAGAGGGTTGCTGCAATATATGAGATCCCTTGGATCATGACCTCTATAGTTGGTTCATCGGGAGAAAAAGCAGAGGGAATAACATATGAAAGTAACTTGCAATCACCTTATGGTTTTCCTATAAGACTTGCTTGTGGGGAGCTAGCAGGAAAGTGACAATGGAAATTGCATGGCCACAGCTCACTGCAATGTCAGAATTATGAGACTGGCACCGATGGTGGGTTTTAACCAGTTCAGTAAGCGTGCGCTTCGCCTGCTGCGCACAAGCATTGCATTTGAAAGTAGCAAAGAAACTTACCTTTTATTGCAGCCCCGGTGAGTAAAAACAGTTGAGGCACGGCAATCCACGGTGCCATACCGATCAGCTAGGCTTCAAACAAAGGAAATATAGGACAGAATAGCCCATTGGTGGGCGGGCGGGGCCAACTCATCACCAGAACTACTGGTTCGCCCGAACTGGGCATACCAGCTGAATCCCACCCGACTGGCACCCAAGCACCTGGATCACTATCACGTGATTACAATGGCCACAACTTCACAGACTGGTCCTAAGTCCCCCTTGTTCAGCATCATAATTTTGAGTGGTCACTCAGAGTGGTCATAACTTGAGTATTACCTGTACAATCCACATTTCATTAAGCTCTCAGAGCACAGAGATTATATCATGCTCTCAGGGTGGTCACTAACATTAAAAAAGAAAGGTATTCATTATTCGAAAGATAATAATTTTGGTGAAATTATGTTTGTGAAAGTGAAAGAATGTGTTGCACTGTCAAGTTCCAAAGGTATTTCAGAGGCAGTGAATTTGCTACAGTTAGAGGATTAAATATATAATTAGAAAATGATGCGGGCTCATATTATCTGCTCTCTAAATTATGATAGTGCATACTGTACCTCAATGCCTAGCAATATTCTGACATCTAGTGGAAAAGAAATGTAACAGTTTCTTTATTCTTTTTTCTATATAATGGGACTGTGCTAACCTCTGCTGCTGTGACCGGTAATTTAACCACATCCACTGGGTTCTACAGTATACCCCCTCAATTTTGCCATATAACACCTTATACCAGCCAATATATGGTAATGTATCATTTCTCCAATAAATTAGACTGTTTCTGATTAAGGAATAATGGTGGAATCTTGGACAAAAGTTCCTAGTTTAGGAAAATGAATGTTTTCTTTTCTTGCTGTTTTCAAGAGAAGAATATATTGACCTGAAATTACCTCCCCATCCCACACACACATCCACAACAAGACAAAGAATTTGTAACTCAAAACATAATTTGGCAACTAATAAAGCAATAAAAATAGTTTTTCTTACAGGAATGTTTTGCATATCTAAGAGATAGAATACAAAATACAGACCTAACAGAGTTGGAAGAGATCTTGGCGGCCCTCTAGTCTGCCCAAGCAGGAGATCCTATACCATTCTTGACAAATGGTTGCCCAACCTCCTCTTAAAAACCTCCAGTGATGGAGCACCCATAACTACTGATGACAAGCTATTCCACTGGTTAATTGTTCTCACTGTCAGGGAATTTCTCCTTAGTTCTAGTTGGATCTCTCTTTCATAAGTTTCCATCTGTTACTTCTTGTCTTGCTCTCAGGTGCTTTGGAGAATAGTTGCCTCCCTCTTCTCTCAAATATTGGCAGACTGCTACTATGTCACTTCCTAGACCTTCTCCTTGTTAGACTAGATACATCCAGTTGTTCATTGTACATTTTAACCTTCTCATCCTTAATCATATTTGTTGCTCTTCTCTGTACTCTTTCAAGAATCTCAACATTTTGTGTGTGTTATGGTGACAAGAACTGGATGCAGTATTCCAAGTGTGGTCTCATCAGCACAGTATATGGCAGTACTAATGCTTCATGTGATCCTGATGCTATTCCTCTGTTGATGCAATTTAGGATTGCATTGGCTTTTTTGGAAGCTGCAGCACACTGCTGGCTCATACTTAAGCTGTCATCCACTAGACTCCCAGACCTTAGTAGTTACTGGTATTGAACCAGGTGCCACCTATACCTGTGCATTTGCATTGCGTAAGTGTAAAGGCTTACTCTTCTCCCTACTAAATTGCATTTTGTTTTATAGGGCCAAGTGTTGAAAAATATCAAGATCCTTCTGGATTTTGAGCCTATTTTCTAAAGTGCTATTTCCCCTAGCATGGAGTCAGATTCCCCTAGTATCTGATGAGTACCCCTTCTAACTCTTCGTCTAAATTGTTTATGAAGATGTTGAAGAGTATTAGACTTATGAAAGAATCTTTGGGTACCCTTCCCCATTGAGAACTACCCTTTTGAGTGTGAGTTGTCAGCCAGTTACAAATCCATCTGGTGGTGATGCTGTCTATCCTACATTTTTCTATCTTACCAATAAATAGGTTGTGGTCTACTTAGCCAAATGCCTTACTGATGTCCAAATATACTATGTATAATATATACATATGTGTTCTGTCCTCCGCCCGAAAACCATGGATCAGGACCAGTTCTTAAACAGTGTTTACTTTAAACAGAAAGCCTCAATTCCATTCAGTTTACTCATGAACACTATGAAAATTTCTGTTTGGAGAACTCCTCCAAACAACTGACAAACTCCATTACTTCTTAAGCAGTCTGGACAATTGATGTAATTTAATAATTTCTGTCCGTAAAACATTTGTTTAATTTATTAAATAAATTGAAACATGGGCTATAAAACATCAATTATATAATTACAAATTATATTATGTGATAAATTGATACAAATGATGTAATTTATAATTAAGAGCTATTTGGAGCTAACAAATATCATTTTCTCTAAATGGCTTGTTAAACTGACATCTTTCTTGTTTACTTAAAATAAAAAAGAACAAAACCAATGAATGTATTACCTGCTCAATAAAACATTAACTAAGAAAAGACAGAACTGCTCATCCCCCATTTGGCTCAATGTTCTGCAATAAGAGTATTGTTCCAAGAAAAAAATGCGAAGAGCAAATGAAGGAGTAGGATTGAAGTGCGATCTTGAAAAACAGATGTCCCAGGAAAGCTTATTTGTGTCTGTAGGGATATTCAGAACAGAACATTTTCATCTCAGGGTACTAAAATAACTTGTTAATTGTTTATAATACAATTATGTATTATCTTTGAAGACTTCTGGATAATGGGTGATTTAAAAAAAAGGAGAATGCATGCTATCCCCACTTTTAAAAAATGGGGGTGGGGAGAGAAAATGCAAGGGATTAGACTAGTCAACCTTATAAATACCATGGAAGATTTTAGACCAAATCATGAAGAAATATGATAATATATTTTAAACAATATAGGGATTATCCAAAATCAGTACATTTTCTTCAAGATCAAACATATTCTTCCATTAACCATATTACCAATAAAAAATGATGTAACATAAGCAGTGCTGTTATGGCTCTTCTGACGTGAAGGAGGTAACGTTATAATTGTTTTTCTTGTTGTTAGTTGCAAAGTCATGTCTGACCCATCTCAACCCATGGACAATGTTCCTCCAGGCCCTTCTGTACTCTGGAGTCCATTTAAGCTCGCACCGACTGCTTCAGTCTCCATCCAGCCACCTCAGTCTCTGTCGTCCCCCTCTTATTTTGCCCCCAATCGCTCCCAGCATTAGGCTCTTCTCCAGTGAGTCCTTCCTTCTCATGAAGTGGACAAAGCATTTGAGTTTCATCTTCAGGATCTGGCCTTCTAAAGAGCATTCAGGGTTGATCTCCTCTAGGACTGACCGGTTTAATTACCTTGCAGTCCAAGAGTCTGGCAAGAGGACTCGCAAGAGTCTTCTCCAGCACCATAGTTCAAAAGCCTCAATTCTTTGATGCTCAGCCTTCCTTATGGTCCATAATATTTTTAGCGGGGACAATTCTGGCATAGTCAAATCCAGTAACCCCAGCCTGACTGAAACAGATCAAACAAATACTTAAAACCCTTCACTACCTGCTTGCCTGACACTCTGAGATTCACTCACCATCCAAGTAAGAGGGGTGCTTTAAAGATAAAACAACAAAAACAGATGGGCATAGTAGATCTAATGATCAATATAGCTCAACTGGACATCTAAGTAGCTCAGTGTGTATTATTTATTGGGTTCACACACCTGCCCCCAAGAGGACCATTTGTCAAGCCTCAGCTCTGCCATGTTTGCCTTCTTGTGCTGTGCTTTGAATTCCACTTCCACCTCATTTTGTCTCTCATCTTTTTCTTGGATTTGTCATTTGTTTTTAAATTGTTGATCTAAAGGCCTATCAAGCCTTAAATATGTAACAATTGCTGTGTTTAGCTTGGCCATGGTGGCACAGTGGTTAGAATGCAGTACTGAATTCTGCTGACTGCCGTGTGCCTGCAATTTGGCAGTGAATCTCACCAGACTCAAGGTTGACTCAGCCTTCCATCCTTCTAAGGTGGGTAAAATAAGGTCCCAGATCGTTGGGGGCAATACGCTGACTCTGTAAACTGCTTAGAGAAGGCTGTAAAGCACTGTGAAGCAGTATATAAGTATAAATGACATTGCTATAGGTAAACAGGATTCTTCACTTCTAAAAGTTCTGCCTGAGTTTGGATTCTGGCAGGTATCTAGATTGCTAGCACCATGACTTCCACGAATTTGTCCAATCTGTTTTTGAAGCTGTGTAAGCTGGTAGTCAGCATCACATAACAGATTTTGAACGCCATATTTAATTTATGAAGATATATTATTGTAGGAAAAGTATATCTTGCTTTCAGCAAAGCACCTGTTAACTTATCTCTTGGCATTTTGATTAGCATACTAAGTTTGGGCTTGATGACAAAACAAGTGGCTTAAGAGGATATTTATCACTACTCCTGCAACTTAACTAAGGGTGTTGATTAGGGAAAGACACATTTCAGTTCTGAGTCCTATATTCTTCAACATTTCTATTAATGGTTTATGCAAAAGAGGTAAAAGAGAATGCTTGACACCAAACTGCTATATTATCTAGTTCGATTCCTACCTCAATGAGACAAGCAAAATACAAAATGGATTTTTCAAATAGACAGACAGACAGCAGACATAAGATGTTCATATAACTACTTTTCCCGGTTGGAATTATCTTACATCCAGATTTCCAAAGTCCAGCCCTGAACGCTTTCCGGAGACGATACACCTTCATAGAAACGGTTAGTGGAGACACGATGTTATTTTTATATCGCAAAGCTTTAATACGTACGCTAATGTCTAAGAAACGGTGAGGTGGGGAGAGGTAAACCATTTATCCATTAGAAAAAAACAGCAACTACAGAGATTTAACCAACTCCCGAAAACCTCAGAGCAAAGAAACGAGAAACAGGAAAAACATTACAAACACCTGCTCATTTCGTACTACATCATAGGGAGACTTCCTTCCCGTCCCATCAGCCCCTTCGTGGAGAATGGTGACGTGTCTTAGAGGGCGCCTTCACGCAAGAAGCGCCATCGTAAATCTGCGCGCTGCTGCATGGGTATCGTAGTTTTCTCGTCTAATAAACTCTATTGGTGTCTTAGGCGAATGAGACTACACTTCCCAGCATGACCCGCAAGACGCGAGGGTTCTTTTTTTTCTATCTAAGCTATTCAAGACAAACTAAGGGACAGTCAGCAAAGCGGTAAATGATTCCGGAAGCCGGGTAGCGGAGTAGCCGCCGGTCCGTGTAGGACGCGCCAAGGCAAGATTGTTAGAAATGGCCGGGGAAATGACGGTGTTGGGTAAGTCTCTGTCAGATGGGAAGCTTTTATCTAGGACGTCGTTCCTTTCGGTGAATATAATAATTTTCTCCCTTCCCTCCTAGGGAGATAGCTGAAATATGGTCTTTGAATTAAAACCCCCTGTTCAGGATCGTAATGTGCCAATCAAACTGGCTCTGCGACCATTAGTCATGGTAGCTGATTAGATGTTTCAGTAGCAATAGACAGCTTTTCAGGTGACAGCGGAATGATCACCATCATGTTCTGTTTGTGAACTGAGAAGGAAATGAAAGATCAAGTTAGGGAAACGGGTACTTGTGATGTGTTCTGAGGCTTAAACTAAAATAAATGCAGGGAGAGGTTGTCAAAATTTATTATTTGCGGATTTTTCTCTGCATTTTTCTTAGTGGAAATCAACAAAGCCGCAGGAAAAAAAGAACATGTTAATCTGGGAATAGAGGAAGCAAAACATCTTGTGGTTTCTTCCCCCTACCCCCCATGTTTAGGAATTTGTGTGTGTGTGTCCTATCCTCTGACACAGAAAGATCTTTATTCAATAAATTACAAGAATGCTTAATTCATGTGGCTAAATATGTAAAACTGTTTCTAAAATCCCTAGCATAGTTTCAAAGTGTTTGCATTCAAATGTGTGCTTTCTGACAGAAATCCGATGAATACTTCAGGAAGCATATTGTGAAATGCTCATTATAAATGCAAAAGAAATGTATAGCTTTCCAAACAAGAAGTGCTGTTCTTTGGATAAGGGAGAAAAGAAGTTACTTAAAAAAATGCAATAATACATTTACAGGACTCTGTGTTATATTGAAGATACAGATGATACATTTCTTTACATTGGAATGAATTAGCTGATTTTAATCACTCTCTCCCCACCCACCCCGCTCTTTTTTTTTTAGGTTCTGCTATTTTGACCCTTTTACTAGCTGGATATCTAGCCCAACAGTATTTACCTATGCCCACGCCAAAAGTAATAGGGATTGACCTTGGTACTACATATTGTTCAGTTGGAGTGTTCCTTCCTGGTAAAGGACAGGTGAAAGTGATTCCAGATGAAAATGGACACAATAGCATTCCAAGCATAGTGTCATTTACTGAGAATGATGTGTATGTGGGATATGATGCACTAGAATTAGCAGATGCAAATCCACAGAATACTGTGTATGATGCCAAGAGATTTATAGGAAAGATCTTCACCACAAAGGAATTTTTAAGTGAAAGCAGCAGATATCAATTTAAGGTAAAGTTAACATTTTATTTACTATCAATGATTTCAAATAATCACTTTCTTGTTAGGAAAAAACTGAAAATGTTTAAGATCTTGTGAAGATTTTCATGTTTAGCTACTTTACTGAAATATGTTACTGTTACTGAAACTTAATATTTTCAAGTTTTAATTCAATTATCAATTGTATTGACTCCAGATGCATAAAGCCCTCGTCATGTTCAACCAGATCCTTATTTGTTTTTCTTTCCTTTTCTATTCTAGGGTCCTGTTAGTAACTTGGGTGTCTTAACAATTATAAGGGATGATTTGAGTTTGTAAATTCATTGTCTTTACTTATATGTTTAGGAGTATTTGGGGAAGAGTTTTTATTTGTGTGTGAGTATTTTTCAGGGGAAAGTAGATTATGTATGTGTGACAGTTTAACTCTCTTTAATGAAATGTTCTGCTGTTCTGTGGGGTTTTTCATTTTTATTATTTTGAAGTGGAGTGTTAAGATATTTTCCTGTGTAACTGTGAAGTTCTTTGATTGTGGTAGGTAGTTTATCTATTTAATAGGTTATATGTTTTTATTATGCATTTCTTACAATATACCACTAGTTTTGCACTTATGAAATGTTCATTTTCTTATACTTCTTTGGAGGCAATTATGTAGTTTGGCATTTGCAGTTGAATTTCTCACATATCTTCTGCTCAGAGAATGTGCATACAAAAGTCCCACCTTTCTTAGCTGCTTCTGACTTTTGCTCTGGAGAATTGCAAGAAAGAGACATTAATACAAGAAAGAGACAAATGATAAATTAAATAGAATTTAGATTTGATAGATACAATTGTATGCAAAAGTTTAGTTAGCCTGGTCAGAATAATCCCTAAGAAAAAAGAGTTTTGTGTAATGGTTAAGACACTTGGCTAAAAACGGAGAGGCTATGAATTCTAATCAAGCTTTAGGCAAAAAGCCAGTTGGGAGACCTTGGGCCAATCCTAGAAGCAAGGCAGTGGCAAAGTGCTTCCTAAAATCTTGCCAAGAACCTCAGGGACAAGTCAAGGCAGTCACCCTGAGTCCAGACTGATTCAGGGCACACAGATACACTTTGAAAAAAAGCTGACACAAACCCTACATAATAGAAAGTATTTCTGCAAATTTGAACATGTTTCTATTAACATGCAGTTTAAGATTTTAATAAATATAGAAAGTACAGATATTTAGAAAACCTTTCAGTTAATTCTTTTAACAGTAAAGGAGAATATTTGTAGTGCATTGTTGAAATGAGGGGTCCTTGGTGTTCTCTGTTTTCTTGTAGACATTTCATTATCGAAGCTAGGTAATAGTAAGAATTAAGAGGCTCATTATTTCTCCAATGGTTGTAAGTGTGAAAAATGGTCATGTCATTTTTTCAGTACTGTTACAACTTCAAACAGTCACTAAACAAATGATTGTAAGTTGAGGACTACCTGTAAATCATCTATACTTGTCAAAATCATTATTTTCTTATTTTGAATATGTAAGCAACTGGTCATAATTGGCATTCATTGAAATTTACAGAAATTGTGTTTATACCCAGCCAGCAAACATTGTGTTAGTTTCATTTTACTTGGGAATTTGTTGAACCATACAGTTAGGTCCAGAAATATTTGGACAGAGACAATTTTTGTCTAATATTGGTTCTGTACATTGTAAATGAAACAACTCAGATGCAGTTGAACTGCAGACTGTCAGCTTCAATTCAGTGGGTCAAACAAAAAGATTGCATAGAAATGTGAGGAACTAAAGCCTTTTTTATCACAATC